>OZ024918.1:4446008-4593575 GCA_964017125.1 Flabesymbios commensalis
TATGGGTCATTGTGATCAGGCTTTATCTGGTACGGTGTTCGTACGGGTCATCGTGACCTGTCTTTATCTGGTACGGTGCTCGTATGGGTCATTGTGACCAGGCTTTTTTTGGTACAGTGTTCAAACGGGTCATTGTGATCAGGCTTTATCTGGTACGGTGTTCGTACGGGTCATTGTGATCAGGCTTTATCTGGTACGGTGTTCGTACGGGGCATCGTGACCAGGCTTTATCTGGTACGGTGTTCGTATGGGTCATTGTGATCAGGCTTTATCTGGTACGGTGTTCATAAGGGTCATTGTGACCAGGCTTTATCTGGTACGGTGTTCGTACGGGTCATTGTGATCAGGCTTTATCTGGTACGGTGTTCGTACGGGGCATCGTGACCAGGCTTTATCTGGTACGGTGTTCGTACGGGTCATTGTGATCAGGCTTTATCTGGTACGGTGTTCGTACGGGGCATCGTGACCAGGCTTTATCTGGTACGGTGTTCGTACGGGGCATCGTGACCAGGCTTTATCTGGTACGGTGTTCATATGGGTCATTGTGATCAGGCTTTATCTGGTACGGTGTTCGTACGGGGCATCGTGACCAGGCTTTATCTGGTACGGTGTTCGTACGGGTCATTGTGATCAGGCTTTATCTGATACGGTGTTTATATGGGTCATTGTGTCCAGGCTTTATCTGGTACGGTGTTCGTACGGGGCATCGTGACCAGGCTTTATTTGGTACGGTGCTCGTACGGGGCATCGTGACCAGGCTTTATCTGGTACGATGTTCATACAGGTCATCTTGACTAAGCTTTATCTGGTACGGAGCTCATAGGGGTCATTGTGACCAGGCATTTGTCCCTGGTACGGTGTTTGTACGGGTCATTGTCACCAGGCTTTTGCAGGATAGACCTACCAAACTCGGTGATCGTGAGCATGACGTAAAGGTTAACCAATTGTCATTATGAACTTCTTCTAGCGCTTGTACGAACGCCATGCGTATGTAAGCATTCATTCGATACTCGTACCAACGCCCCAATGTGTGGGTACGGTGGTCGTGAGGCGACAGAAAGGCGCTCACACAAATTAAATGGTAAATGTGGCAATTTCATGAGAAGTTTTTGCGAGACGATTTGACGCCGTACCCCGTAAACACGCTGATTGTGTTTAGAAAATTTTGTCAAAAAGATATAGTAATAGTATCCATTTATTATCTTCCACATAATGTTCACTCAGAAATGAGTAGTAAGAGACAGTCATACATAAAATATATATAGTCACCCATAAATGATAAATTAACAGTATGACAGTTATTATTGTGAAAAATGCATATTTTGTCATAAGAACAGTATTACATACCTAGAAATTAGTGAATAAGTTCATGAACGAAATAATGAATGACTGAATGAATGAGTCAATAAAAGAATAATTGAATAAATGAGTGAATGCGTGAATGAATGAATCAACGAATAAATGAATGGATGAATGAATGACGAATAAATGAATTATTGCATGAATGACTGAATGAAATAATAAATGAATGAGCGAATGATAATTAACAAGTAGTTATGAAATCAGCTAATTTATGAATCAAATGACTTAACCCTTTGACTTCCAGGCCGGGGTGCATGCCAGGATCCAGATATACTGGTGTAAGAGTTCTATTTTTCGTCATTTGAAGCTGGAATTGCTAACGCAATTTCCAGCTTCAAATGACGAAAAATACATAAATGTAGTATATATTTGACGAAAATTAGTGTCATTTTATGGTTACAATCATTGACGAATGACGACGGAAATTTCCATCATGTATGGTAGTGAAAAGGTTAATAAGACAGGTATCGCTCATTACTAATTAACGGGTTTTGCGTTAACCAATCAGGAGCGATCGTATGAATGAAAACATGGCGTTTATAAACTACTTAAAACAGTTTTTGTTACACTATTTCTTATGTCAAAAATATTATTGCATGTTTTGGAACATCTCTGTGTAATATTGCTTTCTGAGCAGAGAAATACCAGTTTGTCAGTGCTACTCATCTGCATAAAATCAATGTTTATATAGATAGCGTAAATAGATAACTATTCCCTTAATTTAATATACTTTTTACATATTGACACGACATGAGACTCATCTTAAATCTGTTCAGGACAAAAAATTCCAAAACCTTTCATTGGTTTGTATTTTAAAAAAAGCAACCATAAATTTATTGGAGTGTGACATAGCCAATCGTTGATTTACTCCTTTCACCTTTAGTACATACGCTTCTACCTTATATTCTGTTTTAAATAGTTTATATGTTCTTAACTTATTTAACCCTATGCCCCTCATCGCGTTTATTCTTTCTACGTCGTTTTTCCAGTTCAATTCACCTTTCAATTGACAAGCTTTTCTTATCATTATAATAAATTTTGTTGTATTAGATTGTTGTGAAACATTTAATGTATCCAGCTCGACAAAGGCTTTCTGAGCTCGCCCTGCCCAGCCACGATCTCTAATTCCGACCAAATTAGATGCCCATTTAAATTTCATATAATTTATACGTTTGTTACTTAAAGTTTTTTGTCGACTGTATTGTCTAGCTACTTTCTTAATTTGCCTTTCGTAGTGGTGGTACCATTCCCATGTCCCCCTGGACAGCACTGACAGGCGCTTGTGGCTCCAAACCAAGAAAGAAACGACAAGCTCGATTTCTTACTTACGAGTACCCCATATACATGCACTATAACTTAATATGAACATGGGCGCTGCCAAGAAAGCCCACGGCCAAATCTCAAATTAATAGAACAAATGTATACATTTTAAATAGTCTAACAGAGGGGGGGGGGGTCGGATCATCCCATTTGATATTCACTAAATTACAGGGGGAGGGCCATGTGCCTGTTGCAGGTAGTTAGAGGGCGAGATCCTTCTAACTACGTATTGTAGTTCCAGGTGAAGTCAACTGCGCGTGGCTGCTGCAAACACTGCCTCTAGGAAAATAATATTATATTTGTCTTGCATTTCATTCTTTGAAAAATCAATGCACATTGTATGGCTGATGAAGGTGATTTTTCTATTTATTTCATGCATTATAATTAGTATTATTAAAAATACATGTGTGATTGCTAACAGAGATTCTAAAGAAAAAAAACTTTAAATATAGCTTCCCTACGTGGAAAGACAAGGAAATTGCTAGTTATCTGCAACATGTAACATTTTTTATTTCCAATTCATGCGAGTTAGGCATAATTATAGACTAATAGGTATATGTGTCTTTATTAAATATTGGAAGGCAGACTAGGCCTTAGGCTTACTAGTAGCCTAGCTAATAGGACTATTGAAAGAATACCTTAAATTAACCTATTTTATAATACATGTGATATATAGTATTATCGAATGGTTGATGGGGCATTACCAATATCGTGGGTTAGGTGTAGGGGGAATTGCCAGTTGGCACGCCGGCAAACCACCCTCACCAAACTCTTTCTTCTTTTCATTCTCTTTTTATTATAGTCTAGACATTAAATTGTGCACACAATCTCAAACGTAGCGCAACGACCTCTAGCCATGCGGCTCAGGCCCTGTAGTCTAGACGGGACGTCCGTCCAGCTCAGTGCTTGCTGTGTAAGTGGTGCGTGATCGGCTGGCGGCAAAGCTGATCAGAGCGAGGCTGCCCGGACAGCGGCCACTTGTCAGTAGTCGGGAACCCGAGCAGTCCCAATGCGGGTGAGATGCTGATCCCACAGTATATGGTAGGCTAGCTCAAAATTTCAATTTAAACTTAATTATATTATGTAAGTTTATGACATTTCAATACACTTTTTTGACAAATCAGACCAACAATTTTTTGGGTAAACTTTGAAAACAACATATTTTGACATAGACTTTTAGCTCTATGCCTATTTAATAAACTGCAGAACCTCAACATGAACCTCAAGTAATATGCATTGATTATATAGATTTGTTTAGCGCAAAGATAAATTAAAAACCAGGATCTCGTGATTTTCCCTGATTTATCCGTCAAAACTGAACTGATTTCTTTGAAATTTTGCTAAGGCCATTTTCTAGTCAAATCGTAGCAGCGGTAAAAAAATTCTAGAATTGTTTAAATGGGTTTACAGGGGGCATCGTAATTTAAATTTACTACATGTCAGATGGTCCAACTTTTGAAAGGCGCTACAATTTTTGGGGCTGTTGGGTTGTTTTTGGAAATGGTGTTTAGATCTGAATATGTTGAGAATTAACTAATAAATAATGCGATCCTGATGATGATTTTTAATGTGTCTTCGGGTATAGGCCTAGTTGTATTGGTGAGTTTATTTGAGGCCTAGGCCTATACACAGGTCTACACCTATAGCATGTATTGTCCTATAGTCGTATCTGCTCAGTATGAAAATATTGGTAGGTATATAGATTATAGGTCTACTATTGTAAGC
The DNA here is from genome assembly GCA_964017125.1 of Flabesymbios commensalis. Lineage (NCBI taxonomy): Eukaryota > Metazoa > Annelida > Polychaeta > Terebellida > Flabelligeridae > Flabesymbios > Flabesymbios commensalis. The sequence goes on from OZ024918.1 coordinate 4,450,416, forward strand.
ATACAGAATTGCTCAATGTGATGCCCTGTCCTAGGCCTATCCTAAAATCAGAATCTTCGATCTGGCTGGCCTACAACATTCTTTTGATTTGTTGGATTTGTCCAGGGCCAAAGCCGAAGGTGGTTCAACATATAGGCCTACTAAAAAATTCAGTAGCCTAAGCCTACGTCTAGTCTAATGTTAGCATAGTGGGTAGGTTTACTGACTAGGGCTAGGCCACACTATGAATACTGATTGGCTAATGTGACTATTAGTCAGGAGGCTTATGCACTTAAAAGAGCCCATATCTGAAAATTATGACCAACATTTTTCAGTATAAAATCTGGGTTAATATGTTTCTCAAGAACATTTTTTTGAAGGAGCCGACAAATTTGACCCCGGGAAACCCCTATTTTCGCGAAAACGGCCAATAAACTGTAATTTTCCATATCTTTGTCAATTTGTTTTAGATTTGAACACAATTAGACTGAATTTTAGGGTTTTAGATACCAAGGAATCGATTGGAGGTAGTTTGGAATGTAAATTTGTCATATGTTATGAGATATCATTGCCCTGGCTTTGGTTCGCTGGTGCAAACACAGTTCCGCACCTATTTCGCTTATTATCTCATCCTTTAAAGGATTTGTTTCTTTGCCAATACGCATGGCTTTGTTTATCAATGTTTTGAAACTGGAATTTTTATGTTTTTGAAACTGGAATTTAGGTCCTCATGTATGTCTGGCCTACTGCTGGTTCTGTTGTGCACAGATGACTGAGCACCCACATTGTTGTCAGTTTTTGTGCAAGCGTATACCTAAAAACCTAGGGCCTTTAACAGCTATTTTATCAAAAAAAACACGATTCAATTAGTGTTCTAGTAGCTTTAACACTGCCATGATATATCTAATAAAGCTTACAATGTGGTAAAGTAAATGGGTGTGGGTTCATGCAGGGAGTGAACAGACGTTGGGAGAAGCTCTATTTTTAGAAAACCTGCCAAAGCCCGGTCTATATCGAGTGTGCCCGAGGATCTTGGTACTTTCTTTCTAAGAGGGTGGGGATTTGAATGTTTAATGAGCTATACTGGTCTGCTACAATATCAGATAAATATTGGCAGACATATAGGTACACATATATTCTTTGTCCTCTCGATTGATGAAATCGAGATATAGACTTGTCTGGTATTCTGTCCATGAAACGATGGCATGAGCCAATTGAATGATCAAATTAAAGTCCTGGCTAACAGCTGCAATATGTACCACCGACATCGCTGTACCATCAAATGTGTTTTATGATCGATATGCGAACTGCTCTTATCAATAGATCATACATACCCTGTAAAAGTTTATTAACAAATGTTAAATTCTATTATATGATGATCTTAGATTGCTCATTAGAGTACAGTTTTAAAGTCACGTAATAGTTGATGTGACACCCTTTGTGGCTGGAATGTTGCTCATCAATTTCAGCTTTGCTCAAACGACGTGGTTTCATAACTTGTGTTGACAATACAAATTATGGCATTTAATGGCATTGCCCACATCTGGTTTCCACAGACAGACAGAGAAGAGTGGAGAGCAATGGTAACTTTTGGCATGTGATGGGCTCGTCCCCTACCCTGATAACATCGCGAGGCTCTGATACAGTGACCTCCATTTTTAAATGTAATAGTTCTAATACGATCAAAAGTTTATTCCTGCTGAAAATGGCCTAGTTTTCGTTGGCACTTGTAATATTCGTGTCAATTTCATGGCATCTGAGTTTTTCGGTAGGCGGCGCATGTGTCGTTTTTACACAGCTGGCTGTGGAAACAAAATGGTGGTCAGTGTGACTGGGCCTCGCGCTGTTAGGCGGCCCAGTCATACCGGGTACTCGTCCCCGGCTCTGTATTCAGATTTCAAAGAAACATAATGTTTCAGTATTGGAGAGAACTTCTGTAACTGAGAGGTAGAGGTCTTGAGGACAACATATTCATTAATGTAACACTATCTTGTAATCATCGGTAAATAAATATGTTTTTCATTCAATACAAGATGTCTGCACGCATTGTTAAAATATATATGACAAGGTTTTTGTGATACTATAGTGCGCATCTCGATCTATCAAAACCAGAAGTTTGGGTTTACCTCATTTAGTGGCCATTTTTCTCTAAATTCGTGTACATATCTATAATCAGTTCAAAATTCCTTTCATTCCCCTGCATGGAGTAATTCATTTTAATCTGAATGTTGTGGATTCACGTAAGCGGGTTTGGAGCACAAAATGCACACTTCTTCCTTTAATCCAATAGAACGTTCACAGTCCACACTCCGATGCAAACATTCCAAGGCTTGCCTTCTTGTGACGTTTTCCATTTTTACCTTCTCTTACCACGTTTTCAGGTTTAGCTTTAGGTTGTCATAGTCAATTTCGAGTATTTTGTTCTAAGGTGTGCCAATCAATGAAACCTTCCATTGACTGGAAAATACTGTGATAGGTTGAAGTGTGGTGGTATTTGATATTTGTAGATCGCATCCGACAAATCTCTTTGTACTTTTTTCCATATCATACCAAGTTTATTATGCAGAGGGAGTTGCTGTAATTGTTTGGCAAGCGATTGGTGATGCCGATAGAGAGAACATTGTATGTTGAGCTTGAGAGTGTGAGTGTAAACCCATATTAAAAGGGTGAATAGCTTAGAGTCTAGTTACCGGGCAAATATCAGGTGTGTGCACAGCCTAGAGCAAAGTATCAAACATGCCCCATATAAATGATACAAAAACTCAAGTTCAACAGGTAAAATAAAAATAAATAATCTTATATTTTAAAAGAAGCAGAACTAGTCAATACCAACATTTATAAATATCTGGGAATTATATTAAATTACAACGGTAAATTTAGAGTAGCCAAACAGGAATTTATTGAGAACGAAACCGTCAATGTTTACCCTCTTAACAAAAGCTAGAAAGCTTCTGAAATGCCGCTTATTTATAAATTCCTCAATGCTTACTTTACAAATAATTGTCTACTCCCACTTGGCAAATTTATAGGTGTTTAAACGTTCAATAAATAATCAAAATGTTCAATAACTCTGTGTATGATTTCATAGTGTATATATGATATGTATTATAGTGTTAAAAACTGTTGCAATATGTATAATATATGTATAATAAATTAAAAACTGTTGCAATAGTTTATATATGTATATCGTTGGGAACATTCCTTGCAATTACGTATGTTCTTTTTGAACCAACGTAATACATTTGTATTGTCTTGTCTTGTAGGCATACACATGAGATTTTAATGTCTGGTGACCGAGCATGAACATGCTCATTTAGTAATGATTCTTTCAGTAATGATGACAAGAAAAATGCTTAAGCGTCCGAGCAGTATCGACGATGTCAGATTAGGAAGCGCTTTTAGTTCCAAACAAAATCCCAAGACCCTCCGCACCCTCAATATAGATCAGGGGGGTCATCACAACAGGTCGGTGTCTGCAATGCAAGTAAGACCATCATTGTGCGCAAAGCCTACCTTATAGTAACCCTTACACACTGAAATTTGAAATGGCCTTTTGACATATATTATATGCCAGCTCACATGGCCTCATTTGTAGCTGGTGGTTGTGTTGTGTGCCTAAAGATTACTGTGCCTCTGTCTGGCTGTGCGCCCATATTTCTGTTAGTTTCTGCGCGAGCCTAGACATAAAGACCTAGGACGCATAAAGCACCACAATACTAATAGTTTAACATATTACATGTTTTCTTGGATACTCTATGTCACTTTTAAAGTAGGTAGGACTCGTGCTCTCTGAACACTTTACTAGTTGAATCTAATTTTTTTCACAAAATAGCTGTTAAAGGCTGAGATACGTGTAAATACATTTTCGCACCCGTGAAATAATGCCAAGGCAACAATATCAGGTTGAAAATACGTCAACCCTTGACGCCATCCCGACGCCAACACGACAAGGCTGACGGCGAAGGGCTGGTTTTCAATCTAGACTCCAGTTTTACTCAATAACTCCATTCTTCTAGGAAAAACGTCGTGTTTATTTATCAGTCAGTAATGCTAACTTCTGGTAACCATGGTAATAGCGTCAGTAATGTCTTTTTCTTGTAACCATGGTCCTAGCGTCAGTAATGCCAGCTTTTGGTATTAGCATCAGTAATGTCAGCGTCAGTAAGGTCAGTTTATAGTATTAGTGTCAGTAATGTCAGCTTCTGGTAACCATGGTGATAGCGTCAGTAATACCAGTTTCTTTTATTATCGTCAGTAATGCCAACTTCTGGTAACCATGGTAATAGCGTCAGTAATGTCTGTTTCTGGTAAGCATGGTCCTAGCGTCAGTAATGCCAGCTTTTGGTATTAGCATCAGTAATATCAGCTTCTGGTAACCATGGTAATAGCGTTAGTATTGCCATCTTCTGGTATTAGCGTCAGTAATGTCAGCTTCTAGTAACCATGGTAATAGCGTCAGTAATGTCAGCTTCTGATATCTATGGTAATAGCGTCAGTAATGTCAGCTTCTGGTAGCCATAGTAAAAGCGTCAGTAATGTCAGCTTCTGGTATTAGCGTCAGTAATGTCAGCTTCTGGTAATCATGGTAATTGCGTCAGTAATGTCAGCTTATGGTAGCCATGGTAATGGCGTCAGTAATGTCAGCTTCTGGTAGCATTGGTGATAGCGTCAGTAATTTCAGATTATGGTATTTGCGTCAGTAATGTCAGCTTGAAGCGAATGACAAACATTAGGGATTAGTTAAAGTTGTTAACATTGCCTACCACACCAGGGTTACATTTGAGAAGAGCCTATAGATTATCTGAAATAGGATACAAGATATCAAATAACAATGTAGAACCTGCCACCACAATCTAGTTACGGTTAGCATTATGTGCATTATGAACTGTCTGAATAGAAGGCGGATATAAAAATAAACTGTAGATGAAAGGTGTGGTGGAGAGATTTGTTTGAGAAAGTCAGAAAAAAAAGAAAGGGACAGATATCAAGAGTAGATAAAAGTGGCGTCTCTGACCTGGGGCTGTGAGCCATAAGTGGACTGATAGGGTGTGCTGTAAGGAGAGTCACAGTCAGTGAGTGGGTGTGTACGCATGGAGTGGGCGACAGGCTGTGGGCATAGAGTGGGAAACAGGCTGTAGGCATAGAGTGGGCGACAGGCTGTAGGCATAGAGTGGGCGACAGGCATAGAATGGGCGACAGGCTGTAGGCATAGAGTGAGCGACAGGTATAGAGTGGGTGACAGGCTGTAGGCATAGAGTGGGCGACAGGCTGTGGGCATAGAGTGGGCGACAGGCTGTAGGCATAGAGTGGGCGACAGGCTGTAGGCATAGAGTGGGCGACAGGCATAGAATGGGCGACAGGCTGTAGGCATAGAGTGAGCGACAGACATAGAGTGGGTGACAGGCTGTAGGCATAGAGTGGGTGACAGGCCTATGGGCATAGAGTGGGCGACAGGCTGTAGGCATAGAGTGGGTGACAGGCTGTAGGCATAGAGTGGGCGACATGCTGTAGGCATAGAGTGGGCGACAGGCTGTAGGCATAGAATAGGCGACATGCTGTAGGCATAGAGTGGGCGACAAGCAGTAGGCATTGAGTGGATGACAGGCTGTAGGCATAGAGTGGGCGACAGGCTGTGGGCAGAGTAGGCGACAGACATAGAGTGGACGACAGGCATAGAGTGGACGACAGGCTGGAGGCATAGAGTGGGCGGCAGGCTGTAGGCATAGAGTGGGCGACATGCTGCAGGCATAGAGTGGGCGACAGGCAGTAGGCTTAGAGTGGGCGACAGGCTGTAGGCATAGAGTGGGCGACAGGCTGTAGGCATAGAGTGGGCGACAGACATAGAGTGGGCGACAGACATAGAGTGGGAGACAGGCATAGAGAGGGCGACAGGCTGTAGGCATAGAGTGGGTGACAGGCTGTAGGCATAGAGTGGGCGACAGGCATAGAGTGGGTGGCAGGCTGTAGGCATAGAGTGGGTGACAGGCTGTAGGCATAGAGTGGGCGATAGACATAGAGTGGGCGACAGACATAGAGTGGGCGACAGGCATAGAGTGGGCGACAGGCTGTAGGCATAGAGTGGGCGACAGGCTGTAGGCATAGAGTGGGCGACAGGCAGAGAGTGGGTGACAGGCTGTAGGTATAGAGTGGGTGACAGGCTGTGGGCATAGAGTTGGCGACATGCTGCAGGCATAGAGTGTGCGACATGCTGCAGGCATAGAGTGGGCTAAAGGCTGTAGGCATAGAGTGGGCGACAGGCTGTAGGCATAGAGTGGGTGACAGGCTGTAGGCATAGAGTGGGTGACAAGCTGTAGGCATAGAGTGGATGACAGGCTGTGGGCATAGAGTGGGCGACAGATGCATCTGTCAATGCATCTGTCAATGCGCCAGTCAATGCACCAGTCAATGCACCAGTCAATGCACCAGTCAATGCACCAGAACCCGATATGAATTATCTTCACTTTACATCAAAAGTACCTTCATAAATATCTAATCTAATCATTGTATTCTGGATATTCCACCGAGTCCATCCCAGGCCAATTAAAAGTAGACTGGGTCTGTCACATGACCAGATTAGCCAGTTATTATTCAAATAAGGTGTTCAATAACATACTTGTGTCAAGCTGCTATAATGCTATGACCCTGTCAAAAAACTATGAATTGGTGTGCATTGCTACAAGATGCTGCTATAATGCTATGACCCCGTCAAAAAACTATGAATTTTTGTGCTTTACTACAAGATGCTGCTATAATGCTATGACCCTGTCAAAAACTATGAATTGGTGTGCATTGCTACAAGATGCTGCTATAATGCTATGACCCCGTCAAAAAACTATGAATTGGTGTGCATTGCTACAAGATGCTCCTATAATGCTATGACCCCGTCAAAAAACTATGAATTGGTGTGCATTGCTACAAGATGCTGCTATAATGCTATGACCCCGTCAAAAAACTATGAATTGGTGTGCATTGCTACAAGATGCTGCTATAATGCTATGACCCCGTCAAAAAACTATGAATTGGTGTGCATTGCTACAAGATGCTGCTATAATGCTATGACCCCGTCAAAAAACTATGAATTGGTGTGCTTGCTACAAGATGCTACTATAATGCTATGACCCCGTCAAAAAACTATGAATTGGTGTGCATTGCTACAAGATGCTACTATAATGTTATGACCCCGTCAAAAAACTATGAATTGGTGTGCATTGCTACAAGATGCTGCTATAATGCTATGACCCCGTCAAAAAACTATGAATTGGTGTGCATTGCTACAAGATGCTACTATAATGCTATGACCCCGTCAAAAAACTATGAATTGGTGTGCATTGCTACAAGATGCTACTATAATGCTATGACCCCGTCAAAAAACTATGAATTTTTGTGCATTGCTACAAGATGCTGCTATAATGCTATGACCCCGTCAAAAAACTGTGAATTTTTGTGCTTTACTACAAGATGCTGTTATAATGCTATGACCCTGTCAAAAAACTATGAATTGGTGTGCTTGCTACAAGATGCTACTATAATGCTATGACCCCGTCAAAAAACTATGAATTGGTGTGCATTGCTACAAGATGCTGCTATAATGCTATGACCCCGTCAAAAAACTATGAATTGGTGTGCTTTACTACAAGATGCTGCTATAATGCTATGACCCTGTCAAAAAACTATGAAATAGTGTGCTTTGCTACAAGATGCTGCTATAATGCTATGACCCCGTCAAAAAACTATGAATTGGTGTGCATTGCTACAAGATGCTGCTATAATGCTATGACCCCGTCAAAAAACTATGAATTGGTGTGCATTGCTACAAGATGCTGCTATAATGCTATGACCCTGTCAAAAAACTATGAATTGGTGTGCATTGCTACAAGATGCTACTATAATGCTATGACCCCGTCAAAAAACTATGAATTGGTGTGCATTGCTACAAGATGCTGCTATAATGCTATGACCCCGTCAAAAAACTATGAATTGGTGTGCATTGCTACAAGATGCTACTATAATGCTATGATCCCGTCAAAAAACTATGAATTGGTGTGCATTGCTACAAGATGCTACTATAATGCTATGACCCTGTCAAAAAACTATGAATTGGTGTGCATTGCTACAAGATGCTGCTATAATGCTATGACCCCGTCAAAAAACTATGAATTGGTGTGCTTGCTACAAGATGCTGCTATAATGCTATGACCCTGTCAAAAAACTATGAATTGGTGTGCATTGCTACAAGATGCTGCTATAATGCTATGACCCTGTCAAAAAACTATGAATTGGTGTGCATTGCTACAAGATGCTGCTATAATGCTATGACCCTGTCAAAAAACTATGAATTGGTGTGCATTGCTACAAGATGCTGCTATAATGCTATGACCCCGTCAAAAAACTATGAATTGGTGTGCATTGCTACAAGATGCTGCTATAATGCTATGACCCTGTCAAAAAACTATGAATTGGTGTGCATTGCTACAAGATGCTGCTATAATGCTATGACCCTGTCAAAAAACTATGAAATAGTGTGCTTTGCTACAAGATGCTGCTATAATGCTATGACCCCGTCAAAAAACTATGAATTGGTGTGCATTGCTACAAGATGCTGCTATAATGCTATGACCCCGTCAAAAAACTATGAATTGGTGTGCATTGCTACAAGATGCTGCTATAATGCTATGACCCTGTCAAAAAACTATGAATTGGTGTGCATTGCTACAAGATGCTACTATAATGCTATGACCCCGTCAAAAAACTATGAATTGGTGTGCATTGTTACAAGATGCTGCTATAATGCTATGACCCCGTCAAAAAACTATGAATTGGTGTGCATTGCTACAAGATGCTACTAAAATGCTATGATCCCGTCAAAAAACTATGAATTGGTGTGCATTGCTACAAGATGCTACTATAATGCTATGACCCTGTCAAAAAACTATGAATTGGTGTGCATTGCTACAAGATGCTGCTATAATGCTATGACCCCGTCAAAAAACTATGAATTGGTGTGCTTGCTACAAAATGCTGCTATAATGCTATGACCCTGTCAAAAAACTATGAATTGGTGTGCATTGCTACAAGATGCTGCTATAATGCTATGACCCTGTCAAAAAACTATGAATTGGTGTGCATTGCTACAAGATGCTGCTATAGTGCTATGACCCTGTCAAAAAACTATGAATTGGTGTGCATTGCTACAAGATGCTGCTATAATGCTATGACCCCGTCAAAAAACTATGAATTGGTGTGCATTGCTACAAGATGCTGCTATAATGCTATGACCCTGTCAAAAAACTATGAATTGGTGTGCATTGCTACAAGATGCTGCTATAATGCTATGACCCCGTCAAAAAACTATGAATTGGTGTGCATTGCTACAAGATGCTGCTATAATGCTATGACCCCGTCAAAAAACTATGAATTGGTGTGCATTGCTACAAGATGCTGCTATAATGCTATGACCCTGTCAAAAAACTATGAATTGGTGTGCATTGCTACAAGATGCTACTATAATGCTATGACCCCGTCAAAAAACTATGAATTGGTGTGCATTGCTACAAGATGCTACTATAATGCTATGACCCTGTCAAAAAACTATGAATTGGTGTGCATTGCTACAAGATGCTGCTATAATGTTATGACCCCGTCAAAAAACTATGAATTGGTGTGCATTGCTACAAGATGCTGCTATAATGCTATGACCCCGTCAAAAAACTATGAATTGGTGTGCTTTACTACAAGATGCTACTATAATGCTATGACCCTGTCAAAAAACTATGAATTGGTGTGCATTGCTACAAGATGCTACTATAATGCTATGACCCTGTCAAAAAACTATGAATTGGTGTGCATTGCTACAAGATGCTACTATAATGCTATGACCCTGTCAAAAAACTATGAATTGGTGTGCATTGCTACAAGATGCTGCTATAATGCTATGACCCCGTCAAAAAACTATGAATTGGTGTGCATTGCTACAAGATGCTGCTATAATGCTATGACCCTGTCAAAAAACTATGAATTGGTGTGCATTGCTACAAGATGCTGCTATAATGCTATGACCCCGTCAAAAAACTATGAATTGGTGTGCATTGCTACAAGATGCTGCTATAATGCTATGACCCCGTCAAAAAACTATGAATTTTTGTGCTTTACTACAAGATGCTGCTATAATGCTATGACCCCGTCAAAAAACTATGAATTGGTGTGCATTGCTACAAGATGCTGCTATAATGCTATGACCCCGTCAAAAAACTATGAATTGGTGTGTATTGCTACAAGATGCTACTATAATGCTATGACCCTGTCAAAAAACTATGAATTGGTGTGCATTGCTACAAGATGCTGCTATAATGCTATGACCCCGTCAAAAAACTATGAATTGGTGTGCATTGCTACAAGATGCTGCTATAATGCTATGACCCTGTCAAAAAACTATGAATTGGTGTGCATTGCTACAAGATGCTGCTATAATGCTATGACCCCGTCAAAAAACTATGAATTGGTGTGCTTGCTACAAGATGCTACTATAATGCTATGACCCCGTCAAAAAACTATGAATTGGTGTGCATTGCTACAAGATGCTGCTATAATGCTATGACCCCGTCAAAAAACTATGAATTGGTGTGCATTGCTACAAGATGCTGCTATAATGCTATGACCCCGTCAAAAAACTATGAATTTTTGAGCTTTACTACAAGATGCTGCTATAATGCTATGACCCCGTCAAAAAACTATGAAATAGTGTGCTTTGCTACAACATGCTGCTATAATGCTAGGACCACACAGAAAACTATGAATACATGTATGTCATTAAAGTACAGAAACTTTCTTTATTGGGAAGGTTTAGTTTTAGATAAAGAATCAATCTTTAACTGGTAACATGTAACGAGGAATCCGATCTGGAAAATGCGCTTCCAGCGGCTATTTTCATATTGTGTCGTGCGAGTATTGCGTGGGAAATATTAGGAAATAATGGCATTGCCGCTAAAAACGGTATCACGCTCTAGGCATTTACATCAAGTTTCCTCATTTTTGTACGGGAACTTATCTCATCTCAAACTGGAAATTATGTGATAAATTTAACAGGAACATGCTATACTTATTTCCTACGCTATTTGGGTTTTTATAAATTATATTGTTAAGGTGTAACAGCTGTGATGCTGGTGTCATGTAAATTTACGCAGATGATATTGCCTTAATTAGTGAAACTTTAGGCGCTCTTCAAAAAACACTACATGCCTTTCATAAATGATGTGCTGAATGAAAGAAAGTCGCAAGTCAGTAAATACAGAAACAATATAATACTATTTACTATCCTTACTATCCTTAAACCTACGTGCTTCGATGTTGTTCGATTTAGATGTTAAATCATATAGATATATTTAAATGCATATGGATAAGTTTATCGATTTTAAACTAGCGATTGAAACGCTAACTAAATTAGGCAGTAGAGCGTTCGGCTCAATGAATAATTAGCAGGATTAAGTTATTATACCTACACTAAAATGTTTATATCCTTGACCATGTGCCCGCCAACTGTGGAGTACAGAAAATCATGTGCACACCAACCCGGGAAGTGCAGCAAACACTATGCCTGTTAATTTGGGAATTGCAAAAAAACATGAAATGGTGTGCTTTGCTACAAGATGCTGCTATAATGCTATGAGCCCGCCAAAAAACTATGAAATACAGAATATGTAAATACAGAAACAATATAATACTATTTACTATCCTTAATTTAAACCTACGTGCTTCGATGTTGTTCGATTTAGATGTTAAATCATATAGATATATTTAAATGCATTTTAAAGTGCAGCATACCATTATAGCAGCATCTTGTAGCAATACCATGTACCTGCCAACCCGAGAAGTGCAGGGACAGGGTCAATTAAAAAAACAATGCATCGTACTTCGATCTAGACTATATGATACTACTGCTGCAGAAGGTGAATACGCCTATTATTGGCACTAGTCGGACCCACAAGGTAACATATGGCCAGCATTGGGTGGTTAGTTAATGAAGCGAACAGTATGCTCTGCTTAAAGCTACCTGCCAGGAAAGTCAGCTAACCCACTCTGGTATTCAGGTTGCAGATAAACACTCACTCACTCCACTCACTCACAGATTCAGTATTGTGAGGAGCATAAGTGACTGACAGGTAGCGTGTTCCTTAGAAGAACGTCAGGGCTCTATTTTCAACTCATGTATCTGGAGGGCAGTGTGGTCGTTTTCAAATGGCTTCATATCTTATATAACCTTAATGGTGCCCTATTTCATGCTAACTTGTAGTTTCATTTTTTCGCAATCACATAGTTCAGCATAGTGAGATTATGAGGCCATCCCGGCATAGTGAGATTATGAGGCCATCCCAACATATAGTGAGCCCATGAGACATCCCAGCATAGTGGGACTATAAGGCTATCCTAGCATAATAAGACTATGAGGCCATCTCAGCATATAGTGAGACTATGAGGCTATCCCAGCATAGTGAGCCCATGAGGCCATCCCAGCATAGTGAGACTATGAGGCCATCCCAGCATGGTGAGACTATAAGGTCATCCTAGCATAATAAGACTATGAGGTCATCTCAGCTTATAGTGAGCCCATGAGACCATCCCAGCATAGTGGGACTATAAGGCTATCCTAGCATAATAAGACTATGAGGCCATCTCAGCATATAGTGAGACTATGAGGCTATCCCAGCATAGTGAGCCCATGAGGCCATCCCAGCATAGTGAGACTATGAGGCCATCCCAGCATAGTGAGCATAGTGAAACTGTGAGATCATTCCAGCATAATGAGACTATGAGGCCATCCTAGCATAGTGAGACCATGAGGCCATCCCAGGATAGTGAGACTGTGAGACCATCCCAGCATAGTGAGACTGTGAAGCCATCCCAGCATAGTGAGACCATGAGGTCATCCCAGCATATTGTGAGACCATGAGGCCATCCCAGCATAGTGAGACTATGAGGCCATCCCAGCATAGTGAAACCATGAGACCATCCCAGCATAGTGAGATTATGAGGCCATCCCAGCATAGTGAAAATGTGAGACCATCCCAGCATAGTAAGACAATGAGGCCATCCCAGCATAGTAAAACTGTGAGACCATCCCAGCACAGTGAGACTATGAGGCCATCCTAGCATAGTCAGACTGTGAGACCATCCCAGCATAGTCAGACTATGAGGCCATTCTAGCATAGTGAAACTGTGAGACCACCCCAGCACAGTGAGACTATGAGGCCATCTCAGCATATAGTGAGACTGTGAGGCCATCTCAGCATAGTGAGACTGTGAGGCCATCCCAGCATAGTAAGACTATGAGGCCATCCCAGCATAGTGAGACTATGAGACCATCCCTGCATAATGAGATTATGACGCCATCCCAGCATATAGTGAGACTATGATGCCATCCAAGCATAATGAGCACATGAGACCATCCCAGCATAGTGAGACTATGAGGCCATCCAAGCATAATGTGCACATGAGACCATCCCAGCATAGTGAGACCTTGCGACCATCCCAGCATAATGAGACTATGACGCCATCCCAGCATAGTGAGACCATGAGGCCATCCCAGCATAGTGAGACTGTGAAGCCATCCCAGCATAGTAAAACTGTGAGATCATCCCAGCATAATGAGACTATGAGGCCATCCCAGCATAGTAAAACTGTGAGATCATCCCAGCATAATGAGACTATGAGGCCATCCCAGCATAGTAAAACTGTGAGATCATCCCAGCATAATGAGACTATGAGGCCATCCCAGCATAGTAAAACTGTGAGACCATCACAGCATAGTGAGACATGAGGCCATCCCAGCATAGTGAAACTGTGAGACCACCCCAGCATAGTGATACTATGAGGCCATTCCAGCATAGTGAAACTGTGAGATCATTCTAGCACAGTGAGACTGTGAGACCATCCCAGCATAGTGAGACTATGAGGCCATCCCAGCATAGTGAGACTATGAGGCCATCTCAACATATAATGAGACTATGAGGCCATCCCATCATAGTGAGACTTTGAGGCCATCCCAGCATAGTGAGCCCATGAGGCCATCTCAGCATATAATGAGGCTATGAGGCTTTCCCAGCATAGTGAGACCATGAGGCCGTCCCAGCATAGTGAGCCCATGATACCATCCCTACATATAGTGAGACTGTGAGGTCATCTCAGCATATAGTGAGACTATGAGGCCATCCCAACATAGTGAGAATATAAGACCATCCCAGCATATAGTGAGACTATGAGGCCATCCCAGCATATAGTGAGACTATGAGGCCATCCCAGCATAGTGAGACTGTGAGACAAACCCAGCATGGTCAGACTATGAGGCCATTCCAGCATATTGAAACTGTGAGACCACCCCAGCATAGTGAGACTGTGAGGCCATACCAGCATAGTGAGACTGTGAGGCCATCTCAGCATAATATTGAGACTAGGAGGCCATCCCAGCATAGTGAGACCATGAGGCCATCCCAGCATAGTGAGCCCATGAGACATCCCAGCATATAGTGAGACTATGAGGCTATCTCAGCATAGAGTGAGACTATGAGACCATCCCAGCATAGTGAGCCCATGAGGCCATCTCAGCATATAATGAGACTGTGAGGCCATCCCAGCATAGTGAGACCATGAGGCCATCCCAGCATAGTGAGATCATGAGGTCATCCCAGCATAGTGAGACCATGACTATGAGGCCATCCCAGCATAGTAAGACTATGAATCCATCCCAGCATAGAGAGACTATCAGGCCATCCCAGCATAGTGAGCACATGAGACCATCCCAGCATAGTGAGACCATGAGACCATCCCAGCATAGTGAGACTATGAGGCCATCCAAGCATAGTGAAACTGTGAGACCATCCCAGCATAGTGAGACTATAAGGCCATCCCAGCATAGTAAAACTGTGAGACCATCCCAGCATAGTGAAACTATGAGGCTATCCCAGCATAGTGAAACTGTGAGACCATCCCAGCATAGTCAAACTATGAGGCCATTCCAGCATATTGAAACTGTGAGACCACCACATAGTGAGACTATGAGGCTATTCCAGCATAGTCAAACTGAGATCATTCTAGCATTGTGAGACTATGAGGCCATCCCAGCATAGTGAGACTGTGAGACCATCCCAGCATAGTGAGACTGTGAGGCCTTCCCAGCATAGTGAGACCATGAGGCCATCCCAGCATAGTGAGACCATGAAGCCATCTCAGCATATAGTGAGATTATAAGGCCATCCCAGCATAGTGAGCCCATAAGGCCATCCCAGCATAGTGAGACCATGAGGCCATCCCAGCATAGTGAGACCATGAAGCCATCTCAGCATATAGTGAGATTATAAGGCCATCCCAGCATAGTGAGCCCATGAGGCCTTCCCAGCATAGTGAGACCATGAGGCCATCCCAGCATAGTGAGACCATGAAGCCATCTCAGCATATAGTGAGATTATAAGGCCATCCCAGCATAGTGAGCCCATAAGGCCATCTCAGCATATAATGAGACTATGAGGCCATCCCAGCATAGTGAGACCATGAGGCCATCTCAGCATAGTGAGACCATGAGGCCATCCCAGCATAGTGAGACCATGAGGCCATCCCAGCATAGTGAGACCATGAGACCATCCCTACATATAGTGAGACTGTGAGGCCATCTCAGCATAGTGAGAATATAAGACCATCCCAGCATATAGTGAGACTATGAGGCCATCCCAACATAGTGAGAATATGAGACCATCCCAGCATATAGTGAGACTATGAGGCCATCCCAGCATAGTGAGTCCATGAGGCCATCTCAGCATATAATGAGACTATGAGGCCATCCCAGCATATTGAGATTGTGATGCCATTCCTGCATAGTGAGACTATGAGGCCATCTCAGCATAGTGAGACTATGAGACCATCCCAGCATAGTGAGACTATGAGATCATCCCAGCATATAGTGAGACTATGAGGCCATCCCAGCATATAGTGAGCCCATGAGACCATCCCAGCATATAGTGAGACTATGAGGCCATCCCAGCATATTGAGATTGTGATGCCATTCCTGCATAGTGAGACTATGAGGCCATCTCAGCATAGTGAGACTATGAGACCATCCCAGCATAGTGAGACTATGAGGCCATCCCAGCATATAGTGAGCCCATGAGACATCCCAGCATATAGTGAGACTATGAGGCCATCTCAGCATATAGTAAGACTATGAGGCCATCTCAGCATATAGTGAGACTATGAGGCCATCTCAGCATATAGTGAGACTAGGAGGCCATCCCAGCATATAGTGAGCCCATGATTCATCCCAGCATATAGTGGGACTATGAGGCCATCTCAGCATATAGTGAGCCCATGAGGCCATCCCAGCATAGTTAGACTATGAGGCCATCCCAGCATAGTGAGACTGTGAGACCATACAAGCATAGTGAGACTGTGAGATCATTCTAGCATAGTGAGACTACGAGGCCATCCCAGCATAGTTAGACTATGAGGCCATTCCAGCATAGTGAGACTATGAGGCCATCTCAACATATAGTGAGACAATGAGGCCACCCCAGCATATAGTGAGACTATGAGGCCATCCCAGCATAGTGAGACTATGAGGCCATCCCAGCATATAGTGAGACAATGAGGCCATCTCAGCATAGTGAGACTTTGAGACCATCACAGCATAGTGAGACATGAGGCCATCCCAGCATAGTGAAACTGTGAGACCATCCCAGCATAGTCAGATTATGAGGCCATTCCAGCATATTGAAACTGTGAGACCACCCCAGCATAGTGAGACTATGAGGCTATTCCAGCATAGTGAAACTGTGAGATCATTCTAGCATAGTGAGACTATGAGGCCATCCCAGCATAGTGAGACCATGAGGCCATCCCAGGATAGTGAGCCCTTGAGGCTATCCCAGCATATAG
This sequence comes from Flabesymbios commensalis, assembly GCA_964017125.1. Lineage (NCBI taxonomy): Eukaryota > Metazoa > Annelida > Polychaeta > Terebellida > Flabelligeridae > Flabesymbios > Flabesymbios commensalis. The sequence goes on from OZ024918.1 coordinate 4,467,309, forward strand.
TGAGACTATGAGGCCATCCCAGCATAGTGAGCCCATGATACCATCCCTACATATAGTGAGACTGTGAGGCCATCCCAACATAGTGAGAATATGAGACCATCCCAGCATATAGTGAGACTATGAGGCTATCCCAGCATAGTGAGCCATGAGACATCCCAGCATATAGTGAGACTATGAGGCTATCCCAGCATAGTGAGACTATGAGGCCATCCCAGCATATAGTGAGACTGTGAAGCCATCCCAGCATATAGTGAGACTATGAGGCTATCCCAGCATAGTGAGACCATGAGGCCATCCCAGCATAGTGAGACTATGAGGCCATCTCAGCATAGTGAGACTGTGAAGCCATCCCAGCATAGTGAGACTATGAGGCCATCCCAGCATAGTGAGACTATGAGGCTATCCCAACATAGTGAGCCCATGAGGCCATCCCAGCATATAGTGAGACTATGAGGCCATCTCAGCATAGTGAGACTATGAGACCATCCCAGCATATAGTGAGACTATGAGGCCATCCCAGCATAGTGAGACCATGAGGCCATCCCAGCATATAGTGAGACTATGAGATCATCCCAGCATAGTGAGACTATGAGACCATCCCAGCATAGTAAGACTATGAGGCCATCCCAGCATAGTAAGACCATGAGACCATCCCAGCATTAATGCCTCGTCGCATCAAACAAATGAAAATAATACCCACAGTAAATATAATCATTTTCATATCATCCTCGCTTTTTTTTTTTTTTTTTTTTGACAAACACTATATCTATAAACAAATTCAAATTTTAATCCCAAGTGCTCTACAAAATTACTGTAGCTTATTAGTACATATATAACGTGTCCCCGCGCATAAATGTGCATGCACTTATAAGGGAAAATCGGTTATTTTAGGGATGTTTTAATATTGTTTTATGTTTGAATATAAGTGCATGCACTTGTTTTCGAAAACTGAGTGCGTCCCTCTAATAGGAATTGTGTCACCAAATTGACACCTTAAACGACAAGAAGAAATTAATCTATTAAATCACATTTTAAAACACCCGCCGATTATTGTTAAGATGCCAGAATTGCTGAAATGAACCTGACACTCATCTAAGCAGATTCTTGTGGAGTACTATATCCGTGAAGAAAAAATAATGCACAAGTGGGCGACAGCAGTTTACAAAGGATGGGAGACTGGGGAGGCGCCACGTCAGTGGGAGAGACTCCGTGGTTGGACAAGTATTTAATCTCATTCAATGATAACGTTATGTTTTTACAACAATGATCATGTCTTGAGCCCTCCTACACAGAGGTGTGGACGCCACTGTGACAATGCAAACATGCACTATAAGGAATGATGGCTGGCTGTTGAAACAGTGAATATTTTTTTGCGCCTCGAAACTAGACTTATATTTATATAGTAAATGCAAATATTTTCTTATTGAAATAAGGTTATATAATGCACATCTCGATACTAAGATGGTGTATTTATAAGGTTATACGTACTATAAATGTCGTTAAAAAACAAATAAGATTACAAATTTGCATTTCTATGTCAAAATATTAATCATTTCTTTATTATCAAGGTCATTTCAAGTTAGACTATATATTTTCTTTAAAAAAAAAAAATTATGTTCGAGTATAAGTGCATGCACATGTTTTCGAAAAACTAAATGTATCTTCAAATATTAGTGCATGCACGTTTTAGCGCGGGGATACGGTAGGTGTTATTACAACAACAATAAAAATGAGGTAATTCCATATCAACACAAAACTAGTAGACAGAGCAATGAAATGACTTTATCGTTGTGTATGGCAAGTCCTTGTATGACGGCTCAGGTTTATTGGCGTGGTGACTTGTGCTGATATCTCCTACTCTCAACAAATATCCAATGATTCTGCATCTCCCTTACTCTTAGGATATATAACCACATAATCTTTGAAGGGTGGTCATCTTAGAAATGGCAGCATATAATCTCACGTATGTTTTACTTTGTCATCTGCTGGCCTCATGAACTGTTCACCCTGATGACAAAACAAGAACCAATGTACCTTGTGGGCCACACTGAAATGAAAACTAAACAAGAACCTATGTACATTGTGGGCCACACTGAAATGAAAACTAAACAAGAACCAATGTACCTTGTGGGCCACACTGAAATGAAAACTAAACAAGAACCAATGTACCTTGTGGGCCACACTGAAATGAAAACTAAACAAGAACCAATGTACATTGTGGGCCACACTGAAATGAAAACTAAACAAGAACCAATGTACCTTGTGGGCCACTCTGAAATGAAAACTAAAAAAGGACCAATGTACATTGTGGGCCACACTGAAATGAAAACTGAACTAGAACCAATGTACTTTGTGGGCCACACTGAAATGAAAACTAAACAAGGACAAATGTACATTGTGAGCTACACTGAAATGAAAACTAAACAAGAACCAATATATCCTGTGGAGTCCAGAAAGAGCCCAATCAGTTATGACGTTTTGACGCAGAAAGAGTCCAGTCAGTTATAATGTTTTGACGCAGAAGGAGCTCTGCCAGTTATAAATGCGGTACTGAATTGATGAAATGGTCGTATACATATAAAACATCCAAATGAAACAGAAAGGGCCCAGCCAGTTATAACGTTTTGACGCGGAAAGAGCCCAGCCAGTTATAACTTTTTGAAAAAAGAAGAAACATACAATTTTTTAGATATACATAAACATAAAACAATATAGATGTATTATGACCAGGAGACCCGTACTAAGCGACCTAAAAGCGTCTTAGTACGGGTCTCCTGGTCGTAATACATCTAAATTGTTTTATGTTTATGTATATCTAAAATATTGTATGTTACTTCTATTTACGTCCTAATAAATGCATCTGAGTCTGAGTCTGAGTCTGACACAGAAAGAGCCCAGTCAGTTATACCGTTTTCACAGTGAATAACCCTATATAATATACCAGGACTGTTGAGTTTATAAAAAACCAACTGGTCCACATGTGTGAGAATGATATAGGCTTACTGATCTGAAACACACTAATCCACAGGTGTGAGAATGATATACTGATCTGAAACATACTGGTCCACAGGTGTGAGAATGATATACAGATCTGAAACACACTGGTCGACACGTGTAATAATGATATAGGCCCCTACTGATCTGAAACACACTGGTCCACAGGTGTGAGAATGATATACAGATCTGAAACACAGTGGTCCACAGGTGTGAGAATGATAAACTGATCTGAAACACACTGGTCGACAGGTGTGAGAATGATATACTGATATGAAACACACTAATCCACAGGTGTGAGAATGATAAACTGATCTGAAACACAGTGGTCCACAGGTGTGAGAATGATATACTGATCTGAAACACACTGGTCGACAGGTGTGAGAATGCTATACCGATCTGAAACACACCGGTCGACAGGTGTGAGAATGATATACTGATTTGAAACACACTAATCCACAGGTGTGATAATGATATACTGATCTGAAACATACTGGTCCACAGGTGTGAGAATGATAAACTGATCTGAAACACACTGGTCGACAGGTGTGAGAATGATATACTGATTTGAAACACATTAATCCATAGGTGTGAGAATGATAAACTGATCTGAAACACAGTGGTCCACAGGTGTGAGAATGATATACTGATCTGAAACACACTGGTCGACAGGTGTGAGAATGATATACTGATTTGAAACACACTTGTCGTCAGGTGTGAGAATGATATACTGATTTGAAACACACTAATCCACAGGTGTGATAATGATATACTGATCTGAAACATACTGGTCCACAGGTGTGAGAATGATAAACTGATCTGAAACACACTGGTCGACAGGTGTGAGAATGATATACTGATTTGAAACACACTAATCCACAGGTGTGAGAATGATAAACTGATCTGAAACACACTGGTCGACAGGTGTGAGAATGATAAACTGATCTGAAACACACTGGTCCACAGGTGTGAGAATGATAAGCTGATCTGAAACACACTGGTCGACAGGTGTGAGAATGATAAACTGATCTGAAACACACTAATCCACAGGTGTGATAATGATATACTGATCTGAAACACACTGGTCCACAGGTGTGAGAATGATAAACTGATCTGAAACACACTGGTCGACAGGTGTGAGAATGATATACTGATTTGAAACACACTAATCCACAGGTGTGAGAATGATAAACTGATCTGAAACACGCTGGTCCACAGGTGTGAGAATGATATACTGATCTGAAACACACTGGTCGACAATTGTGAGAATGATAAACTGATCTGATTCCACCAGACCCAGAACCGTGAATTGATTCACTAGTTTTTATTCCTAGTCTAAGTGAGAGGTGTCGGCGCAGAGCGGTTTTTATTATTTCCTTTCTGTGTTCACCAGTCCGCCTCCTGAGAGCGGTTTTTATTATTTCCTTTCTGTACTCACCTGCCCGCCCCCTCTGATTTATAACAGATATGTCACATGGATTAACCAGAGGAGAGAAGCGCTGTCTTTTATTACCAGCTATTACTTTCCGTCTGTCATTTGATGTGGGTGTTATTATCGACCAGTGATCAACTCAAACTTGTTCAATCTGATAAACCCTTTTTAAATCTCAACCCACATGAGAAATGCTCTCATGTGAATTGGCATGAAGATTCTTCTGAATGACAGGCACGTGTTTGTGACTCTGAGTGACAGGCATGTGTTGTGACTCTGTATCACAGGCACGTGTTGTGACTCTGAGTGACAGGCACGTGTTGTGACTATGAATGACATGCACGTGTTGTGACTCTGAATGACATGCACGTGTTGTGACTCTGAATGACATGCATGTGTTGTGACTCTGAGTGACAGGCACGTGTTTGTGACTCTTAATGACACGCACGTGTTTGTTACTCTGAATGACACGCACACGTTTGTGAGTCTGAATGACACGCACGTGTTTGTGAGTCTGGATGACACGCACGTGTTTGTGACTCTGAATGACACGCACGTGTTTGTGACTCTGAATAACACGCACGTGTTTGTGACTCTGAATGACACGCACGTGTTTGTGACTCTGAATGACACGCACACGTTTGTGAGTCTGAATGACACGCACGTGTTTGTGAGTCTGAATGACTCGCACGTGTTTGTGAGTCTGAATGACACGCACATGTTTGTGAGTCTGAATGACACGCACGTGTTTGTAAGTCTGAATGACTCGCACATGTTTTTGAGTCTGAATGACACGCACATGTTTGTGAGATTGAATGACACGCACGTGCTTGTGAGTCTGAATGACACGCACGTGTTTGTAAGTCTGAATGACACGCACATGTTTGTGAGATTGAATGACACGCACGTGCTTGTGAGTCTGAATGACACGCACGTGTTTCTGACTCTGAATGACACGCACGTGTTTGTAAGTCTGAATGACTCGCACGTGTTTGTAAGTCTGAATGACTCGCACGTGTTTGTAAGTCTGAATGACACGCACGTGTTTGTAAGTCTGAATGACACGCACATGTTTGTGAGATTGAATGACACGCACGTGCTTGTGAGTCTGAATGACACGCACGTGTTTCTGACTCTGAATGACACGCACGTGTTTGTAAGTCTGAATGACTCGCACGTGTTTGTAAGTCTGAATGACTCGCACGTGTTTGTAAGTCTGAATGACTCGCACGTGTTTGTAAGTCTGAATGACACGCACGTGTTTGTAAGTCTGAATGACACGCACATGTTTGTGAGTCTGAATGACACGCACATGTTTGTGAGTCTGAATGACACGCACGTGTTTGTAAGTCTGAATGACTCGCACGTGTTTGTAAGTCTGAATGACTCGCACGTGTTTGTAAGTCTGAATGACACGCACGTGTTTGTAAGTCTGAATGACACGCACATGTTTGTGAGTCTGAATGGCACGCACATGTTTGTGAGTCTGAATGACACGCACGTGTTTGTAAGTCTGAATGACACGCACATGTTTGTGAGTCTGAATGACACGCACGTGTTTGTGAGTCTGAATGACACGCACATGTTTGTGAGATTGAATGACACGCACGTGTTTGTGACTCTGAATGACACGCACGTGTTTGTGACTCTGAATGACACGCACGTGCTTGTGAGTCTGAATGACACGCACGTGTTTGTGACTCTGAATGACACGCACGTGTTTGTGACTCTGAATGACACGCACGTGTTTGTGACTCTGAATGACACGCACATGTTTGTGACTCAGAACCACACACACGTGCTTGTGAGTCTGAATCACAGATAAATATTGTGACTCTGAATGACAGGCACGTGTTTGTGACTCTGATTCAACAATTCTGACCCCATTTGGAAATAAAAATACCAATCCTAAAAGCAGCCATGGTATTTTTTCCCAAAACAGGTTCACGTGACGAAGTGTCCAATCGATTAATGATGGGATAAGAAAGCGATATAATTTGACCACATTACATAGGGATCAAGTGTTTTATTTTGTAGCTCAGTGTAGTTATAGGTGACAAGATAAACAATAGTATATCTTGCAAGCAGTGGTGATATACCGCTTTATGATTTCAAGACACGTCCAATAATTTGAACATTGTATAATAATTCCTTATTTAATTTTTCGTTTAAACCAAAATAACAAAGGTTGTTTTTCAATTTGAAATCATCATAAATGATTTAGTTAGCTAATTCCGACTCATTTGGATACCTATGTTATGGGTCTACGGCCATCATAAATAGTTTTACTCTTTCAGCGAGGGGATTTACTTTAGAGGTCAGAATCTTACTACTGTTTACGTTAATGTTGTGCGATTGGAAACGATTTTTTTTCTTTTTGAACGTGTTATATATGTTCGGCTGTTCTAACCGAATTAGAGAGAAATATGATTTTTAATTGGTAATATTTTGAAAGCTCCATAGATGATGGTGAAATTGTACTAGATATTTTCTGTACCTCAGTAAGGCTCTAGATACTGTAAACCATACAATACTTCTGGCCAAATTATACAAGTATGGCATTAGAGGAGTGGCAGTCGCACATGTCTGTATTAAAATTAGCTGTATGACAGAAGACAATATGTTTCGTTTAATAAGCTTGATTCTTCTTATGAGAATGTCAATTATGGAGTACCGCACGGACCTATCTTAGGTCCTTTGATATTGTTTATGTACATAAATGATCTATTAGTGGGCTCCCTTATAGTACAGCTAGTTAGTCTCAAAAAATTGGGTAGGGTTCGTTTTGTGAGAAAAGCATGAAAATGTGTACACTTATAGATTTTTATGTGCTGAATCATATAAGAGGAAGACCCCAATCGATTTCGCTCTCTGGAATGCTCTAAATGGCATGAATCCAAGATGGCCGCCGCATGATATTCGCTAAGTCAATTGAAGTGCCGTGAGTCTGACAAAGTAGAGTGAACACATTTTTACCATGCAATAGTGATTCAGAAAAATCTTGCTGGCACAGTGGCTTAATGATATTGTTGACAAAATATGCAAAATGTATATATACAATAATTTTTTTGAAAATAAACAATAATCATAGTTTGCAAAAAATTGCTAAAAGATGTCTGTCGGCTGGAGATTTCAACTTTTTTCCAAATTTGCAATTGTGGGCTATGAATTTGTAAAAATAACTTTATTTACGTTTATAGGTTGTGACTTGTGAATAAAAAAAACAAGTAATATTATGGTACTGTAGACGAACACATTGTGTTATATATATATATATGGTTTTGATAACCTACAGAAAGATGAAAGTGATTTCCGGGGATCTAAAACTTATAACAAAAAAACACAAATTATACAATTTATTGTATTTTAGCTCCATCATTTTTGTATAACTTTTCCTTAAAATACAATGACATAAGGCCTACATTTCTACATTTAATACAAGCTTGCATATTATTTTATTATTAATGTATGTTAGAGCCATGGACAAAAACAATATACACATATTCAAAATGTACCCAAAACTACTCCTTACAACTTTTGTCATTCAATATATTACAGTGCACATCCTCCTTGACTTGTGTATAAGTGCAATTTGGATCATTTCGCTTACATTTACATCGCCCTGTACATGCTTGCTTATAGCCACATTTTATGAGAGCTGACTGCAAATCCGAGACACCTCTGTAAGAGTTGTCCAAAAAGAAACATAATTGTGCTGTTTTTCGACCCATCCCCAGTCAACTGGATTTGGGAGGTCTGGCGAAATAATTAATGCCTGACTCCAAACAGCACCTTTACAATGCTGCAATAATTCTGCTTTAGTAGAGGGAATATTCTCTAAAGTTCTTGACCCCTGGGAGAATAGTTGTTTCCTAGCTTAATTGACATTATTCAGGCCACAAATCCTGCTGTACAACAGGACAACAAGCCTCTACATAACATAAAATATCTCCATAGGAAAAGTGATAGAAGGGGGAGTCAGGCTAAGGAGAGCATCTGTCAGCGCTGGGAAGACATCCCAGACTCCCCAATAAAGCTTTTTTCTGCGTCCTGCAAAAGATGAAACTGTGTCCCAGCTGTGAAAAACTGGGAGGGGCTTTAGACCTCTTTATTCCTATATGTTGAACTATCAGGTGTACCCTAATATAGCGGAATGCTTCACCTGAACCAAGTGCAACCCAGAACTGGATAATATCGGGCTCTGCTGCAACTGTAACAGAGAGTTCAACTAGCTACAACTATATCATAGTTCTTATAGCTACACGCCTGTGCCCACGCTTTACACAGTCCGCAAAATGTATCATGAGTCTTCAATCAGCTTCTTCATGCTGGCACGGCTCCAGTTCAGAAGTGGTTTTGGTCTAAATCAATTAAAGAAAGAACTTGTGCGGATTTACGTGCAGTAAAATGACATTGTACAAATTGATCATAAACATCAAGATGTGTGTCATGAAGTTGCGCCGTATCTCCAATATGGACGGGTAGCCACCGGGCATAATGAGTACGGTTAAGGGCAAACATCCAAGGGGCTAGCTTGCCCGGTCACTCAACATATAGTTGGAAATTCCGCTCCCTGAACAATAGTTCCAGTTCAACGTTTTACCCAGAAATTGGGTTTGAGCTTGTGACTCTTCAGCACACCATTCACCAAAAGGAAGTACATTTACAGCAGTAGTATGTGTATCTGTGTATTTTATTATGCAGCGCGCTGGGGAGCATACAGAGCTGCTGCTGTTACCTGGTGAGCCCATCTTGTGACATGTTCCCCTCGATCGTAGCATCAGCCCTTCCAGAAGAAGTGGCCTTGGACTCTTCGATAGCCCTGCACGACCCATCACCATCCAGCCAGTCCCCTAAATACACAGAGAAAAGCCATTTCGATGTGTATTAAACCTCCCATAAGTATAACGAACTTGGTCTCACCATATGTATCTGGCCGCAATCATTCTATCTCTTTGGCTAAAGCGTGCAATGGCTGATCAACTGTTACAACTGTAGTCTGACGGGCTTTTTGTGCTGAACTGCTCAATGTATGACATTGAGTGAATGCCATTGCCACTGTGTATGCTCTCTCGTGAAACAGATGTAACAATGCATTTATAGAGTTCATTCCTGCAGCTAATGCTTCGGTGTTTTGTAATGCATGATATGCAAACCATGATACGTTATCATCAACATAATGTTCATTGACAACAACATCTAACACTTTGTCCAGCCACAAACGTTCTCTAATTAATGACGTATGCAGTACATCTGTACCTACATCAATGTTACTATCTATGACTGGTACAAAATGCTGCACATTAGCAAAACTATCGAAGTTCGTCAGTATAATTATATGACAAAGCGTCGATTTGAAAGTGATGCCTATTTTCTGTCATGGTGTATTAAAATACCCTATCATTTCCAGGTAGACCGACAAGCACTGAACATTGGATGTTTGAGTTATAGATATAGCGGTACCGTGAAAACTATCCTTGGCAGATCTGGAGCTAGTGTTGTGATAAATATTATCTACGCCACCTGTTGTGGAAACCCCTGATTTGAGTCTTGGAAGAAAAGCTAAATGGTGTTCTTTATAGTAAGAGCACACTGTGTTTGCCAGATCAGTAAATATTTGAAGTAGACGATAAGAGGAGATACCAATTCCATGTGAGTGAAGAGTGTCAATCAGTGCTTTTTTACGTGTATATGAGTGAATTAAAAGGCTCAAATCAATGGGAAATGGTGTTTCTTTGTCTCTTTTGTCTCTAAGTATTATGGATGTTGTCAACTTGCTTATAATGCTCTCTGATAGTTCACACTGTTAAAATAAATTAGCTGTGACTGACAAGTCAGTTTGACCGAGTCTGAAGGAACGTGCACTGAGGAGTTTTTTTTACCTGTTTGGCTTACTGTATATAAAAACAAAAATGTAGGCCATGTCTATTTTTTATGATATAATCAATATATTGTATATGATTATTTTTAAGTTAGTAGAGGCTAATTCATCTACATAGGCATATATATAGCAATAAAAAAACTAAAATATATGTATTATAAATATGACCAAATATAGGTGGCGGTCCTTTTGAATACATAAAATAAGTTATTTTTTTTTGTTTGATTTACGTTATTTAGTACGTGTGTGAACACAACCCACATCTATAAGAGATAGGCGTATATACACGTATGTCACCGAGGACTGGCCAATACGTTATTTTGGCAGCTATTTAAAAATTTTGATAATTTTAGCATTTCAAAATAATGTATTGGGGTCTTATGATTCAACCTACCAACATCTATAATTCCGCAAATTTTTGGTGTCTCACAAAGAAAACGCCCAGTTTGCTTGATGGATGTATTTTTGGCGGCCATTTTGAATTTTTGCTGATTTTTGCATTTTAATAGGAATAATTGATGTAAGTCTTCCTCTTATGTGATTCACCATACTGTGAAGTAGCATTCTGCTAGTTTTGGTGTTTTTCTTGCAAAGAAAACCCCAAACTTGTTTAATGGCTGTATTTTAGGCAGGCATTTTGAATTTTCGCTAGTTGTACTATCAGCGCATATAAGGAACATTGTGTTATTTACCGAAAAAATTTACAAAATTGTCAAGTATTTTTCTAAAGGGTCCTAGCTTTATTAAAATAAATGGCCGCTATTTAAAAACAAAATGGCAGCCAGAAAGTATCCCCGGTATTGCAGACCGTGTTTTTTCGCTGTCGTGATTGATTGTAGTACTTTAATGCCTCTGTATGTCGAAATATCTAAAGGAAGCCATCCAGTGTATGCCTATGAGAAATATAGGTTTAGCACAGTGGTAAGATACGACATTAATCCACTGCTGAAATATACACATTTCTCAACGTTGCAACATAATTGAAATGAAACGAAATAAAATAAATAGGGTTTTAGACCAACTTTGTGCACACATTGCTTTAACTAGGCCATGGCAACCTCGTGAGGATGATGAGATGAATGAGATGACACTGCCATGCAGAAAAAGGTTTCGAAATTCGAGCTCAGGTGGCGAGCAGGCTACCTTTCGGTCACGGAGTTTCCTCACAATATTGAATCATTACGAGGGAGCGGAGAAGAAACATTTTGTTTTCTTGAAACTTAAAGGCCAGAGTGGGGCTTGAACCCGCGATCTCCGACTTCCCAAGCAGGCAACTATAACCACTGCACCAGGGCCCGCCGTTGAAGCATGATTAATTAGAAACAACATCCTGCTATAAAATATGAATGATGTCAAGTATTTTTGCAATGTCTGAATCATGAATGTGGACATGAATTGTTTGAAGGCAGTAAATCATCATAATTTATTCTAATGTGCAACGGTAGTAACCCAGATGTATGTATGCTATACGACAGGCTCTTATCTGTGAGATTTGCAAAATATAAAGGCGCTCGTTTTAATATATGAAATTCATTAAGTCGCTGTTGTACATGTTTATGCTATTATATTAGCATCTCAGACAGCTTATGATAGGGTGGATAGATTACCAATGTGCGCCGCCATCTCAGACAGCTCATGATAGGGTGGCCGCCATCTCAGACAGCTCATGATAGGGTGGATAAAATCGGCAGGAAATCACCATCATTTGTCCACCTGGTTCCCATGGTAACCGACACGCTCGCCCTCGGACCTGTGGTTATTATGGCTTTCGGATAATTCGTCCCACTTTGACCATGGAAGTTAATATAAGATGCCGCCATAAAACCACGATCATTGATTTGTTATGATTGTAAATGCTTTGTTGTGGACGCTGCTTAACAGTGAGCCAGGGAACAATGGCTTGATGTTGGCGCTTCCCTAATAGTTAGCCGGGGAGCACAATGACTTGAGGTTTACATTCGGGTCACGGGGTGTCAATTTCCAGCAGGAGTCGATGTGGACAGAGGTATAATTGGACAATCTCAGCCTTGCTGCCGCGTCCACCAGAAATAACAAATCAAATCACTTCAATCAAGTCACACATACACTCACCAAATGACTTGTCACATATACAATCATTAAACAATGTCTCACATTTGTCGCCCTCGTGTGCTTCTATCATCTTTGTTGGTTCTTTATGGAATGTACTTTTCACAGTTATTATTAGTTCTATTAACACATTTAGCACCTCGTTTTTCCTAATTTCATTCCACTTTGATGTTGTGTGGATTGCGATAGTGATTCACATATCATGGTGAATGAGGCCTTATGTTATATTCATCACCTAGTAATTAATCACTCATGTCTCACTCCACTCTTTGTTATTTGTCACTAATGTCTCACTCTTCTCTTTGTTATTTGTCACTCATGTCTCACTCCTCACTTTGTTATTTGTCACTCATGTCTCACTCTTCACTTTGTTATCTGTCACTCATGTCTCACTCTTCACTTTGTTATCTGTCACTCATGTCTCACTCCTCACTTTGTTATTTGTCACTCATGTCTCACTCTTCACTTTGTTATCTGTCACTCATGTCTCACTCCTCACTTTGTTATTTGTCACTCATGTCTCACTCTTCACTTTGTTATCTGTCACTCATGTCTCACTCCTCACTTTGTTATTTGTCACTCATGTCTCACTCTTCACTTTGTTATCTGTCACTCATGTCTCACTCTTCTTTTTGTAATTCGTCACTCATGTTTTACTCAGCACTTTGTAATCTGTCATAAGTGCTCAGCATGTACCTCATTCTCGTATTCTTCTAATCCCCAGCGCCCGACATGAAATGACGACCTTTCACGATATTCTGTCATCTGATATAATATAACAGCATCTATGTCCTTTCATGATAATCTGTTATCTGATATAGTAGTACCCCTCCCCCCTTAACACATGGCACTGTGTACATAGTAGGCCACATAGCAAACAACAGATATCCACCCAATGTTGCGTCAATGCTGTGCTGTGGTTGCAAGCAGGAGGAGGAGGTTCTCCTGGCACAATTTAGCCTATATATATGTGCAGAAAAGTGGCCTAAAGCCGGATTCATTTCATTTGCAGACAGAATGCCAACAATAAATTGATAATCTACAGTGAGCGGATTCGGCATGGAGAACTGAACCAGTGCCATAATCTCCACACTCGCACTCACTCGGGACCTTTATCCATATACACTGAGTAAATCATGCGTTTTAAGTCACCAAGTAGACCATGAGATTTAAGTCATCAAGTAGACCATGAGATTTAAGTCACCGAGTAGACCATGAGAATCAAGTCACTGAGTAGACCATGATATTTAAGTCACCGAATAGTCAGTGAGATTTAAGTCACTTTGTAGACCATGAGATTTAAGTCACTGAGTAGACCATGAAAATTAAGTCACCGAGTAGACATGAGATTTAAGTCACCGCAAGAGACCACGAGCTTTAAGTCACCAAGTAGACCGTGAGAATAAGGTCACTTTGTAGAGAGTGAGAATTATGTCACCGAATAGACCGTGAGAATTAAGTCTTTGAGTGGACCGTGAGAATTAAGTCAGTGAGTAGACCGTGAGAATTAAGTCAGTGAGTAGACCGTGAGAATTAAGTCAGTGAGATGACCGTGATAATTAGGTCAGTGAGTAGACTGTGAGAATTAAGTCAGTGAGTGGACCGTGAGAATTAAGTCAGTGAGTAGACCGTGAGAATTAAGTCAGTGAGTAGACTGTGAGAATTAAGTCAGTGAGTGGACCGTGAGAATTAAGTCAGTGAGTAGACAGTGAGAATTAAGTCAGTGATTAGACCGTGAGAATTAAGTCAGTGAGTAAACTGTGAGAATTAAGTCACCGAGTAGACCATGAGAATTAAGTCAATGATTAGACCGTGATAATTAGGTCAGTGAGTAGACCGTGAGAATTAAGTTAGTGAGTAGACTGTGAGATTTAAGTCAGTGAGTAGACAGTGAGAATTAAGTCAGTGAGTAGACCGTGAGAATTAAGTCACCGAGTAGACCAGGAGAATAAGGTCAGTGATTAGACCGTGAGAATTAAGTCAGTGAATGGACCGTGAGAATTAAGTCAGTGAGTAGATCGTGAGAATTACGTCACTGATTAGACGGTGAAATTAATTGAGTCAGTGAACAGTTTAGCAGTGAGACTGGACCAGATTGAATCAGCACAGAGTTCCCTCTCGAGCGCCTTCTGAATCATTACCAGCCGCACCAAATTGACTTTTATTATGTTGAGGTATCAAAAGCCAACGGGCTGTGGTCAGTCTCTGCTGGGAATACAGAAAAGACATTTATCGGTGTTATATATGCGGCTGTAACTGTCGTATTACAGATTCTGTTCATGTAGGTGGCCATTTCTACAGATTCCTCCCGTGTCGGTGGCAATTTATGCAAACTATGTCCAGCTTTATGGCCATTTTTACAAACCTGTCAAGCTTGGTGGCCATTTTTACAAACTTTGTCCAGGTGGCCATGTCTACAGACTCTGTCCAGGTGGCCATGTCTACAGACTCTGTCCAGGTGGCCATGTCTACAGACTCTGTCCAGGTGGCCATGTCTACAGACTCTGTCCAGGTGGCCATGTCTACAGACTCTGTCCAGGTGGCCATGTCTACAGACTCTGTCCAGGTGGCCATGTCTACAGACTCTGTCCAGGTGGCCATGTCTACAGACTCTGTCCAGGTGGCCATGTCTGCAGATTCTGACCAGGTGGCCATGTCTGGGGCGCATGGTACAATAACATTCCCAGCAGTCAACAACACGCCCCCATATATAAATAGATTGAGTCCCTTCTTTATGGCAGCGAAGCTGACACGTATTGAGATATAAATAGATTGATCCCCTATTGCATGCCGGTGAGGCTTCTGTTTTGTGTAACATGATCTGGGTATGATTAACAAGGGTTAAAACGAGGCTGTCTAGGGCGCCGTCACGTGACTAGGGTATCGTATTCAGTCTATTAGGAAGTATGAACAAGTCTTTAATTCGGTTTTTCAAGAACTGTCCTATCTTCCTTCAAAGGTAACTGCACAAAATGAAATAAAACTATTCAAAAGTTTTGGTGAGTATAAACCTGATATAAATGAGCCGAATTTTTCTCCTAATTTGTGACGTTGTCACCAACAGGTTTATAAACGCTAAATCAGATGGCTAATGGAATGCAGGTGGGCAACAAATTTCCACATTCCACCTCTTAGAAATTAACAACGTACTAAGTTAAAATGATGAGCAGATTTAAACGAATGATAATTCGTCTCAGACGTTGTGCATTGGCAAAGCCTGTAATGTTGCAATCTGTCGAGAGGGCTCAATTCCCGCTTGGTGCTGTAGAGCATTGCACGTTGCTATGGCCACAATCTATCTGAACGGTTCAATCCCCGCTTGGTGCTGTAGAGCATTGTACGTTGCTATGGCCACAGTCTAGGTGGACGGTTCAATCCCCGCTTGGCAAAAGAGCGTGGCACGCTGCTATAACAGCACCGTCATAATCACCGTCATAATCACCGTCAGGAGCACCGTCATCAGCACCGGCAGATCACCGTCATCAGCACCGTCATAAACACGTCATGGGCACCGTCAGACTGAGCACCGTCATAAATACCGTCATCAGCACCGTCATCAGCACCGTCATCAACACTGTCATAAACACCGTCATGATCACTGTCAGAGGCACCGTCATGATCACTGTCATCAGCACCGTCATGATCACTGTCATAAGCACCGTCATGAGCACCGACATCAGCACCGTCATCAGCTCCGTCATCAGCACTGTCATGAGCACCGTCATAATCACCGTCATCAGCACCGTCATCAGCACTGTCATAAGCACCGTCATGATCACCGTCATCAGCACCGTCATTAGCACCGTCAGACTGAGCACCGTCACCAGCACCGTCACCAGCACCGTCATGATCACTGTCTTCAGAACCGTCATGAACACCGTCATGAGCACCGTCATGAGCACCGTCATCAGCACCGTCATGAGCACCGTCATCAGCACCGTCATCAGCACCGTCATCAGCACCGTCATCAGCACCGTCATGAGCACCGTCATCAGCACCGTCATCAGCACCGTCATGAGCGCCGTCATCAGCACCATCATCAGCACCGTCATGAGCGCCGTCATCAGCACCGTCATGAGCACCGTCATGAACACCATCATGAGCACCGTCAGCAGCACCGTCATGAGCACCGTCATGAGCACCGTCATGAGCACCGTCAGAAGCAGCGTTATGAGCACCGTCATCAGCACCGTCATCAGCACCGTCATCAGCACTTTATCAGACATTGACACAGACTCTGAGCAGGTATGGGCGAGAGTTGAGCTTCCAGGTGAGAAGCCACTCCATATATGTAGTTTTTACCGACCACCTACTAGTGGTGTGAACCCATTGTGCGACCTCGAAAATTTCATTGAAAAAATCACTCAACCAGGACAAAATGTAGTAATTGCTGGGGATTTTAACTGTGGTGATGTTGATTGGGACTCTAGCACAGTAAAACCAGATGCTTACGACCGTGCTCCTAATCAAAAGCTTCTAGATCTTGCAAATAATTGTTCACTAACAAATGTCCAACAACAAGCTACACGTCGGGGTAGAGCCCTAGATATATATCTTACCACCAACCCTTCTCTAGTAAAGACTGTAGCAGTGGTCCCAGGCATATCAGATCATGAAGGCATGGCAGTGATTGACACTGACATCCGTCCTATCTATTCAAGACCTAAACCTAGAAAGATTAACATTTTTTCTAAGGCAAACTGGGATCAGATCCAAAAGGACACAGCAAAATTTAGCCTTGATTATCTGAAAAACCACACACTAAGATCAGTCAATACAAATTTAAAAATCATGTTCAGGCAATGTTATCAAAATATGTACCATCTAAACAGCTATCTACCAGGCGCAATTCACCTTGGTTTGATAAAAAGTCTAAATCTTTAGTTAGACTTAAGCAAAAATTATATAACAGAGCAAAACTCACCGGTAACACAAATGATTGGCAGAAATACCAGAATGTCAAAAAATCCACAAATCACCACTTGAAGAGATCACAGCGACATCACGTAAATAGTAAATTATCTGATGCTTTAGAAAACAATAATACAAAACCATTTTGGTCATACATTAAGTCTTTGAGGAATTACAATAATGGGGTGGCCCCTATCAAGGCGGAAGGTAAACTACATAGTGACCCTACCCAAAAGGCAAACCTTCTAAACAGACAATTTCAATCTGTATTTGTCAAAGAAGACCACAAAATTCCTGTACCAAAATTGGGTGATACCACTGCCCCTACAATTGGTGACCTAAAAATTACAACTAAGGGTGTTGAAAAACAACTATCCACGCTCAATATCAACAAAGCTAGTGGGCCCGACCAGATCCCCAATATATTTCTAAAACAGACAGCGAAAGAGTCTGCTTCTGTTCTTGCAGCTCTCTTCACTCAATCATTGCAAACTGGACATTTACCGGACGATTGGCTATCTGCCAACGTTAGCCCAATTTTTAAAAAGGGTGATAGGGGCCTGGCCTCAAACTATCGACCGGTCTCCTTGACATGTGTTTGTTGTAAGCTCATGGAGCATATATTGGTAAGACACATGTTAAGGCATTTTGATGACAAAAAAATAATTTCAGACAAGCAGCATGGTTTTAGAAAGGGTCACTCTTGCGAAACCCAGTTGATTACTACCGTAAATGATCTGTTGGCATCAGCCGATTTGGGGAACCGTATGGATATATCCATCCTGGATTTCTCCAAGGCATTCGACATGGTCTCTCATCGCAGACTGATGTCTAAACTAGATCATTATGGTATAAGAGGAAACATCCATAAATGGATTTCATCTTTCCTTAACAGTAGAAACCAAAAGGTCGTGATTGATGGTTATAGTTCAGATACAATTTCTGTAGACTCAGGGGTGCCTCAGGGATCGGTCTTGGGTCCAATACTGTTCTTGGTCCTTATCAATGACCTGCCCGACCTTGTTAAATCACAATGTCGCCTGTTTGCTGATGACTGCCTTTTGTACAATGAAATTCAAACTTTAAATGACTCCTTGCAGCTACAGAAAGATCTCAAATTACTTGAAAATTGGGCTGAGGAATGGGGTATGAAATTTAATGCCAAAAAGTGCTATATAATTTCCACTGAAAAGGGGGAATTCTTTTTTTCTACACCCTGAATGACCATATTTTGCAATATGTTGGTACAAACCCATATCTGGGCGTCACACTTTCTGAAGATCTGACATTTGACGCTCATGTGGGGAACATCACTAAAAAGGGCAGTCGAATGCTTGGTTTCATACAAAGAAACCTCAATGGCTCTCCATCACGCCTTAAGGAACTGGCATACCTGACATTGGTCCGATCTGGCCTGGAATATGCATCTGTTGTCTGGGACCCGTTTCTGCAGAGGGAAATCGATCGCCTCGAAAAGATCCAGCGCAGGGCGGCACGCTTTGTCACCAATAATTACAGGAGGGAATGTGGACTCACCTCGACCCAACTGATTGACAGCCTAGGTTGGGATAGCTTGCAAGAACGCCGTAAAACAGCTAGGCTTTGTATGCTCTACAAAGCAATTAATAGAGAGGTAGCCCTCTCGATTGATATGCTGTGTAGACCTGACAAAAGAACAAGGGGCAGCACACAAAATTTCAGAACCATTCAAACCAAAAAGAGACCGTTTGCAAATTCCTTCTTCATTAGAACTATACCGGATTGGAATAAACTACCATCTGATGTAAAATTGGCGCCGACCTTCACAGCCTTTAAGGCTAGATTGAAGAAGCCGGACTATTTTTTCTCTTTTAACTACCCATGCAAACCTCTCCCCGTGGCGCGATAGCACACAATGTGCTCCTGCCACGTAACTTTCAGATTCAGATCAGCACCGTCATAAGCACCGTCATCAGCACCGTCATCAGCACCGTCATGAACACCGTCATCAGCACCGTCATCAGCACCGTCATAAGCACCGTCATAAGCATCGTCATGAGCACCATCATGAGCACCGTCATAAGCACCGTCATGAGCACCGTCATGAGCACCGTCATCAGAGCACCGTCATGAGCACCGTCCTGAGCACCGTCATGAGCACCGTCATCAGCACCGTCATCAGCACCGTCATGAGCTTCGTCATGAGCACCGTCATAAGCACCGTCATGAGCACCGTCATGAGCACCGTCATCAGCACCGTCATCAGCACCGTCATCAGCACCGTCATAAGAACCGTCATCAGCACCGTCATCAGCACCGTCATCAACAGCGTCATGAACACCGTCATCAGCACCGCCGTCAGCACCGTCATCAGCACAGTCATCAGCACCGTCATTAGCACCGTCATGAGCACCGTTATGAGCACCGTCATGAGCACCGTCATCAGCACCGTCATCAGCACCGTCATGAACACCGTCATCAGCACCGTCATCAGCACCGTCATCAGCACAATCATCAGCACCGTCATTAGCACCGTCATCAGCACCGTCATCAGCACCGTCATCAGCACCGTCATAAGCACCGTCATCAGCACCGTCATCAGCACCGTCATAAGCACCGTCATAAGAACCGTCATGAGCACCGTCATGAGCACCGTCATAAGCACCGTCATCAGCACCGTCATGATCACCGTCATCAGCACTGTCATCAGCACCGTCATCAGCACCGTCATAAGCACCATCATAAGAACCGTCATGAGCACCGTCATGAGCACCGTCATCAGTACCGTCATCAGAGCACCGTTATCAGAGCACCGTTATCAGAGCACCGTCATCAGCACCGTCATTAGCACCGTCATTAGCACCGTCATGAGCACCGTCATCAGCACCGTCATCAGCACCGTCATCAGCACCGTCATGAACACCGTCATCAGCACCGTCATCAGCACCGTCATCAGCACCGTCATAAGCACCGTCACGAGCACCGTCATCAGCACTGTCATCAGCACCGTCATCAGCACCGTCATCAGCACCGTCATCAGCACCGTCATCAGCACCGTCATCAGCACCGTCATAAGCACCGTCATAAGCACCGTCATAAGCACCGTCATCAGCACTGTCATGAGCACCGTCATCAGCACCGTCATCAGCACCGTCATCAGAGCACCGTCATCAGAGCACCGTCATCAGGACCGTCATAAGCACCGTCATGAGCACCGTCATGAGCACCGTCATGAGCACCGTCATGAGCACCGTCATGAGCACCGTCATAAGCACCGTCATAAGCACCGTCATAAGCACCGTCATCAGCACCGTCATGAGCACCGTCATCAGCACCGTCATTAACACCGTCATTACCACCTTCATCAGCACCGTCATCAGCACCGTCATCAGCACCGTCATTAACACCTTCATCAGCACCGTCATCAGCACTGTAATGAGCACCGTCATTAGCACTACATGAGCACCGTCATCAGCACCGTCATCAGCACCGTCATGAACACCGTCATCAGCACCGTCATCAGCACCGTCATCAGCACCGTCATGAGCACCGTCATCAGCACCGTCATCAGCACCGTCATGAGCACCGTCATCAGCACCGTCATTAACACCTTCATCAGCACCGTCATCAGCACCGTCATCAGCACTGTCATGAGCACCGTCATCGGCACCGTCATCAGCACCGTCATCAGCACCGTCATCAGCACCGTCATGAACACCGTCATCAACACCGTCATCAGCACCGTCATCAGCACCGTCATCAGCACCGTCATCAGCACCGTCATCAGCACCGTCATCAGCACCATCATGAACACCGTCATCAGCACCGTCATCAGCACCGTCATGAGCACCGTCATAAGCACCGTCATAAGCACCGTCATAAGCACCGTCATCAGCACCGTCATGAGCACCGTCATCAGCACCGTCATGAGCACCGTCATCAGCACCGTCATTAACACCGTCATTACCACCTTCATCAGCACCGTCATCAGCACCGTCATCAGCACCGTCATTAACACCTTCATCAGCACCGTCATCAGCACCGTCATCAGCACTGTCATGAGCACCGTCATGAGCACCGTCATCAGCACCGTCATCAGCACCGTCATCAGCACCGTCATGAGCACCGTCATCAGCACCGTCATCAGCACCGTCATCAGCACTGTCATGAGCACCGTCATGAGCACCGTCATCAGCACCGTCATCAGCACCGTCATCAGCACCGTCATGAGCACCGTCATCAGCACCGTCATTAACACCTTCATCAGCATCGTCATCAGCACCGTCATCAGCACCGTCATCAGCACCGTCATGAGCACCGTCATCAGCACCGTCATCAGCACCGTCATCAGCACCATCATGAACACCGTCATCAGCACCGTCATCAGCACCGTCATGAGCACCGTCATAAGCACCGTCATAAGCACCGTCATAAGCACCGTCATCAGCACCGTCATGAGCACCGTCATCAGCACCGTCATCAGCACCGTCATCAGCACCGTCATCAGCACCTTTATCAGCACCGTCATTAACACCTTCATCAGCACCGTCATCAGCACCGTCATCAGCACCGTCATCAGCACCGTCATGAGCACCGTCATCAGCACCGTCATCAGCACCGTCATCAGCACCGTCATGAACACCGTCATCAACACCGTCATCAGCACCGTCATCAGCACCGTCATCAGCACCGTCATCAGCACCGTCATCAGCGCCATCATGAGCACCGTCATCAGCACCGTCATCAGCACCGTCATGAGCACCGTCATAAGCACCGTCATAAGCACCGTCATCAGCACCGTCATCAGCACCGTCATGAACACCGTCATCAACACCGTCATCAGCACCGTCATCAGCACCGTCATCAGCACCGTCATCAGCACCGTCATGAACACCGTCATCAACACCGTCATCAGCACCGTCATCAGCACCGTCATCAGCACCGTCATCAGCACCGTCATGAACACCGTCATCAACACCGTCATGAACACCGTCATCAAAACCGTCATCAGCACCGTCATAAGCACCGTCATCAGCACCGTCATCAGCACCGTCATCAACACCGTCATCAACACCGTCATCAGCACCGTCATCAACACCGTCATCAGCACCGTCATCAGCACCGTCATCAGCACCGTCATGAGCACCGTCATAAGCACCGTCATCAGCACCGTCATCAGCACCGTCATCAGCACCGTCATGAACACCGTCATCAACACCGTCATCAGCACCGTCATCAGCACCGTCATCAGCACCGTCATAAGCACCGTCATAAGCACCGTCACGAGCACCGTCATCAGCACTGTCATGAGCACCGTCATCAGCACCGTCATCAGCACCGTCATCAGCACCGTCATAAGCACCGTCATGAGCACCGTCATTAGAACCGTCATCAGCACCGTCATGAGCACCGTCATGAGCACCGTCATCAGTACCGTCATCAACACCGTCATCAACACCGTCATCAGCACCGTCATCAGCACCGTCATCAGCACCGTCATCAGCACCGTCATCAGCACCGTCATAAGCACCGTCATAAGCACCTTCACGAGCACCGTCATCAGCACTGTCATGAGCACCGTCATCAGCACCGTCATGAGCACCGTCATCAGAGCACCGTCATCAGCACCGTCATCAGCACCGTCATCAGTACCGTCATCAGCACTTTCATAAACACCGTCATAAGCACCGTCATGAGCACCGTCATGAGCACCGTCATCAGCACTTTCATCAGCACCGTCATCAGCACCGTCATCAGCATCGTTATGAGCACCGTCATCAGCATCGTCATGAGCACCGTCATGAGCACCGTCATCAGCACCGTCATCAGCACCGTCATCGACACCGTCAGCAGCACCTTCATGAACACCGTCATGAACATCATCATCAGCACCGTCATCAGCACCGTCATCAGCACCTTCATCAGCACCGTCATCAGCACCGTCATCAGCACCGTCATCAGCACCGTCATCAGCACCGTAATCAGCACTGTCATGATCACCGTTATCAGCACTGTCATTAACAACGTCATCAGCATCGTCATGAGCACCGTCATCAGCACCGTCATGAGCACCGTCGCACTCTGGCTCTGACAATTTGACCGAAATGTTGCTATGTTGGCTCAGCATTACGCACCATTTTGCTGAACATAAATTTGGTTGATATATAATACTGTTTACATGTTGGTCCACCGTCTGTGACGCTGGCCACCCTTTCTCAGGACCCTGTGAGCGCCTCTTAGTGCGGGGTGTGTTTTGTGTCTGCCCAGATGACATGTAACATCACTGGGAAGACATACAGGGTGCTGTTATTACCATCAGGAAGACCACATAACGGGCCACAAATTCCTTTCTTAATGCAGTGTAATCTGCTCGAACTCCATAGAAAAGCTCTTTTCTCTAAGGCCGAAACATATATCACCAACTTTACCACCCTGAACAATAATGTTTTTATATCTACCATCTTTGCTGTTATCTGCCTCTGTACAGCAGTGACCCACAAGCCTCTGTTAAGCACTGACCCACAAGCCTCTGTACAGCAGGGACCCACAAGCCTCTGTACAGCAGTGACCCACAAGCCTCTCTACAGCAATGACCCACACGCCTCTGCTCAGCACTGACCACACGCCTCTGCACAGCATTGACCCACACGCCTCTGTACAGCAGTGACCCACAAGCCTCTGTTCAGCACTGACCCACAAGCCTCTGTACAGCAGTGACTCACAAGCCTCTGTTCAGCACTGACCCACACGCCTCTCTACAGCAGTGACCCACAAGCTTCTGTAAAGCAGTGACCCATAAGTCTCTGTACAGGAGTGATTCACAAGCCTTTGTACAGCAGTGACCCACAAACCTCTGTACAGCAGTGACTGACCCACAAGCCTCTGTTCAGCAGCAGTGAACCACAAGCCTCTGTACAGCAGTACACTGACCCACAAGCCTCTGTACAGCAGTGACCCACAAGTTTCTGTACACCAGTGACCCACAAGCCTCTGTACAGCAGTGACCCACAAGCCACTGTACAGTAGTAGCCCACAATCCTCTGTACAGCAGTGACTCACAAATCCCTGTACAGCAGTGACCCACAAGCCTCTGTACAGCAGTGCCCCACAAGCCTCTGTACAGTAGTGATCCACAAGCCTCTGTACAGCAGTGCCCCACAAGCCTCTGTACAGTAGTGACCCACAAGCCTCTGTACAGCAGTGACCTACAAGCCTCTGTACAGCAGTGACCCACAAGCCTCTGTGCAGTAGTAACCCACAAGCCTCTGTACAGCAGTGACCCACAAGCCTCTGTACAGTAGTGACCAACAAGCCTCTGTACAGCAGTGACCCACAAGCCTCTGTACAGTAGTGACCCACAAACCTCTGTACAGCAGTGACACACAAACCTCTGTACAGCAGTGACCCACAAGCCTCTGTACAGCAGTGACCCACAAGCCTCTGTACAGCAGTGACCCACAAGCCTCTGTACAGCAGTGACCCACAAGCCTCTGTACAGCAGTGACCCACAAACCTCTGTACAGCAGTGACCCACAAGCCTCTTTAAACCCTGATAGCATAATGAACTCAATGAAAATAAAGCAGGCAGCCGGCAGTAACTACACCATTTGGAGGCAGAAAAGCACACCGGAAGAATCTGTCTCACTATAGGCTGAAAGACACCAACTCTGTGAGATACTACATGCCTGTATGTGTGTGTGTGTAGGTATGTGTGTTACGAGCGTGTGTGCATGCGTACGTGTGTGCGCACACGCATGCATTCGTGCGTACATGCGTGCGTGCGTGCGTGTGGGGGTGCGTTAGTATTGTCAAGTAATGAGTCAGTCAGTCAGTTACATAGTTATATATAAGCGCTTCTATTTTGCGAAAACGGAACTTGATACATAAAGAAATGAGTTATGTGACAGCAACCAAACAATATATATACATTTTTATAATTATTTTATTTTTATATCATATATTTATATTAGTTATATATGCGTTTTTACATCCCTCTAACAAACAATAGACCTTCATAAGTTTCTGAAAATGTCAGAAAAAAAATATCACTGTTTCCATTTACATGTACATCAAGATAATATTTATTTGCACACTCAGACTGATCTACATGGTAATAGTAGAACTAGGTGCTACATGTCTGACAGTGATGTTAGGTGTAGATAGCTGATGGTGTGTGTGCCGTGTCAGATATACATGTAATCACATGTCTACTCCTGCTGATTCCTAGTACGATCCCTCACAGTATAATCTAGAGAATCAGACTGGGAGGCTGGCAGGCTCAGAGACAAAAAGGCAGCAAAGTAAAATTTTGGAAATTGTCTAGATTCCCGTGACTATTCGGGGATCCTAGCATTTTACCCAAAATCTCCAAACGTTCCCCATGTAGTCTCTAATTTGTGGCAAACTGCTTGCCTAATTCCCCAACTAATTACCAAATATTTTGTGTCAGGTTACTCGAATTTTGAACATTTCCAAAATTTTGAGAGAACGTTCGGCGAACATAGATAACGTTTGGCTAAAGATGAGAACGTTTGGGGAAACTTGGGGAATGTTTGGAGAAGATTTTGGGAAATTGTCATTTGTCAATCTGACCAAATAGCCGCCAGTCAGGTAAGATCGCATCTTGTAGTCACACTATGCCAATTTCTTCAATTTGCGAACAGTTGTCGCCAAAATCTTCGCCGATTTTTTGTCGCCAAAACCTCATTAAATTCACCAATTGATTCAGATTTGTTTATTTTCGTGTCACTCAACATTGCTGTTTGAACCACCATAACCTGAATATGGCTTGCTGACATGCATCAGTAGCAAACAGTACAGATAACATAAGCAGTTTATACTGTTTGCTACCTTATGGCACCAATCAGTAGTTTTGGAGGACAATATTGTCTTTGCATGAGAATAGGTTATATCGTCTTTTTTCACATTATGTGTTCGAAAATAGGTCATATCGTCTTTTCTCACATTTTGTGCACGGGAATAGCCTATATCGTATGTTGTCACACTCTGTGCCCAATAATATGCTATGTCGTATTTTCTTTTATTCTAATTAAATTCTACAAAATATCAGACTCTAATTAATTACTAGCTGTTGTGACTTAATCATTATTGTTCTGTCAGTAGGAATAACACGAACTCTAATTATCTATCTTTAGGGCTGTCAGCCACTACCTTGTTTGGCAAAATTTGCAATCGATTAATTAAGAAAATCCTGTTTGAGTCAAGTCACCAGCTAATTCACCAGTTAGCTGGAAAGGAGATATCCTCGAGTTATTCAAATAGCCTACTGATATATTCATAGAATACAGAAAAATGGGAGGCATGTACTTTTTTACAACAGAAAAGTGCAATGTAACGTTTATCAGCTCGGAGGATATACAATCTATTTTGATACACACAGTACTGGACTAAACGATTGAACTAGTATTCCTTAGACTTTGTGATCAACTTATTATAATCGTCTTTTTTACACCAATATGTTAATATAATTGAATATGATGGATGAATCAAATATTGTAAACAAATGTATCCAGTGTTACCATAATAGTCCTGATTAGAAAGATAAAGTGTATGTGAGTGTGTATGTTCAGGAAAGTGTATGTGAGTGTATATCCAGGAAATTGTATGTGAGTGTATATCCAGGAAATTGCATGTGAGTGTATATCCAGGAAAGTGTATGTGAGTGTATATATCCAGGAAAGTGTATGTGAGTGTGTATATCCAGGAAAGTGTATGTGAGTGTGTATATCCAGGAAAGTGTATGTGAGTGTGTATATCCAGGAAAGTGTATGTGAGTGTATATCCAGGAAAGTGCATGTGAGTGTGTATATCCAGGAAAGTGTATGTGAATGCGTATATCCAGGAAAGTGTATGTGAGTGTGTATATCAAGGAAGTGTATGTGAGTGTATATCCAGGAAAGTGTATGTGAGTGTGTATATCCAGGAAAGTGTATGTGAGTGTATATCCAGGAAAGTGTATGTGAGTGTGTATATCCAGGAAATTGTATGTGAGTGTGTATATCCAGGAAAGTGTATGTGAGTGTGTATATCAAGGGAAGTGTATGTGCGTGTGTATATCAAGGAAAGTGTATGTGAGTGTGTATATCCAGGAAATATCAGAGTTTTCTAGTTTTATAATTTTAACAATCAGTTCTTTCTGGCCACCTAGTGACAGCTATCAATCTCCTAACATAGTAAATGTAGCATTTCTATCTTTAGAACTGAGATTGTTTGTCGATTTATTGTATGTTTATATTACCAAGAATGATTTTCTCAACCTAAACGTGATATCTGTTGATAATCACTCATGCATCTGTTGCATAAACTAATAGCTGGTGAATGACATCAGATAAGAAGTCGTCCATGAATAAATTCACGCAGCTAATAGAAGACTGCTCCTATTCTGTCCGGAAAAGTTTACACCGCTAATACACACAGTAGATCAGCGTGGTAGACGTGACGTCACACTACACCACAGAAAGCTGTGTACGGCTACACGTAGTAGATCAGCATGGTAGACATGACGTCACACTACACCACAGAAAGCTGTGTACGGCTACACGCAGTAGATCAGCGTGGTAGACATGACGTCACACTACACCACAGAAAGCTGTGTACGGCTACACGTAGTAGATCAGCATGGTAGACATGATGTCACACTACACACAGAAAGCTGTGTACGGCTACACGCAGTAGATTAGTGTGGTAGACGTGACGTCACACTACAAACAGAAAGCTGTGTACGGCTACACGTAGTAGATCAACGTGGTAGACGTGACGTCACACTACACACAGAAAGCTGTGTATGGCTGCACGCAGTAGATCAGCGTGGTAGACGTGACGTCACACTACACACAGAAAGCTGTGTACGGTTACATGCTGACAACGGGGATATTTACGGCTGTTTATAGCAAGGTATATAATTAAAACTATATAGTTATTTCAAAGAAGATAAAATGTTAAAATGGAGACTTCAGTAAAACCCGCACACACACCCCTCAAAGGTAAAGGGTTAAAATCGAGACTATAGTAAAACCTCGCGCACACGCCCTTGGAAGGCAAAAGGTTAACATGGATGCTACTGTGGATCTGGTGATTTTAGGGTGTTTCTTTTTTGCGAATTTCTGATTTAGGGATTTTTCGCAAAGTTTAGAATTCTTTAGTGGCGCTAATTTGATAATAATTTTCGCGGGATTCTTGAATTTGCGAATCTGTCCTCCTCACGGAAATTCGCGAAAATTAAAACCTCGCGAATGTTACCAGTTCTTCAGTATAGTAAGATGTCGTGAACCCACCTGCCGTGGAAAAACATCTCACATCCACGGCACGGCTTGACGTCAACCAACGAAGGGGCGAGAAATGTTACTTGGGAATCAGTTTCCAATTAACTGTAGAATTGGCTGCAGGGCTTTGCCACACAAAATGCCCCGATATCTCAACTAGACGGGGCACTTTACTTTCAGTGACAGAAGGTTCACTACTGCCGTGATAATCTACACTCTGCACACATTCTCTGTGGAGCACTAGTATCACCAGTAACGTTAGTAGCAGTTATTATCTATAGAAATAGAAAATTACATCTCGCCAAAACGCGCCAGTAAAGTGGAAGATAATATGATCAGCAACTGCACAGGATAATTATCCAACTTATTTACTGACAGTTTGACATTTAGATGATGACATAAAGCACAAAGCGTACAGGATGCTGTCGGCATAAAGTAGTCAGGTTAATCAGTAATAAACAGGCTAATGGTAAGTTAAATCTCATTCAAATCAATAGCAGATTACAACAGAGCTTCATTATTTACTGGAAATTTGCCATTACGGTAAATAAAAATGGTATTAAGTAATATTTAGGATCAAAATCCAATAAAAAATACATACATCATGTGGATATACGTTACTCTGTCGTACAGCGGAAAACAGCGGTAACTGCATAGTTATGCCATGTGGACATACGTTACTCTGTCAAACAAAGGCAAACAGCGGTAACTACTTAGTTACACCATGTGGACATACGTTATTCTGCCGTACAAAGGTACGAAGGCAAACAACGGTAACTGCTGAGTTATACCATGTGAACATACGTTCCTCTGCCGTACAAAGGGTACAAAGGCAAACAGCGGTAACTGCTTAGTTACACCATGTGGACATATGTTATTCTACTGTACAAAGGCAGACAGCGGTAACTGTTTAGTTATACCATGTCGACATACGTTACTCTGCCGTACAAAGGCAAACAGCGGTAACTGCTTAGTTATAGCATCTGAACATACGTTATTCTGCCGTACAAAGGGTACAAAGGCAAACAGCGGTAACTGCTTAGTTATACCATGTGGACATACGTTACTCTGCCGTACAAAGGGTACAAATGCAAACAGCGGTAACTGCTTAATTATACCATGTGGACATACGTTATTCTACCGTACAAAGGCAGACAGCGGTAACTGTTTAGTTATACCATTTGGACATACGTTACTCTGCCTCTCCAAGGCAAACAGCCGTAACTGCGTAGTTAACCCTTTCAATCCTTTTACCATTGTAATCTTCATTCAATGCAAGCCGCGAATTGCTATCGCAATTATGGACTTGTAATAAATGAAGATGACCTGAAGTGGGTGACAAAGGAAAAATAATGTCATATAGTCTATTGCCTAAATAGTTCCATGATAACGTTCGTTCTAAAATACTTTGGTGTGGACAATTAGGATATTTTTAAGGGATGCAAAATGATGTATATTTTGTAATATTTTGCAACAAATAAGTTATTCTATTCTAGCCAATATGGTTCTAGAGAAAAACATGCAAGCGAGCGTGCAGCTCTGGAATTTGTAGACCGATTAATTTATAAATTGGACAATGGTTCAGAAATTTTTTGTTATTTTTTACTGTATATGATCATTTTCTGCCTAATTATTATTTGATGTTTTCTTTGTAAAATTTATGGGTGGCCCGTACACTAGCGACCTAAAGCGTCTTAGTGCGAGTCTTCTGGTCATATTACAATTAAATTATTTTACCCATGTAGGCCTACATCTAAAAAATTGTATGGTCTTGATTTTACGCCCAACTAAACGAACCCGAGTCTGAGTGTGATGTTTTGATGCATTTAAGGGTTTAAAGGGTTACTATAAAGGTTACTGCTGCTGACCTCAACATGGCAGACTGGTAATCATAGATAGGTGATCAGATTATGTGATTATGTGTCTGACGATGCTAAGGCCACTTCAACTCGTACCGGTCTTACACAGGTTTACGATCCACAGCGTTTTTTTTCCACCAGTCAAATCTAGAACCGGATTGATCAAACTATCAAACCCGCCTGCATGTACGTTTGGTATTGGGACATGAAAAGGTTCGCCAAACCATACGTTTATTTGGCTCAAACTTATTTCGATTGGCTGTAAATTTGGATCTTGAATCGGATTGTCATTCCAGATAGTTTCTTTGACTCAAATATTTCGGGATTGGCGGTAACTGGACTGCTATCAATTCGCGGCGTTCGTTTTGGGCATACACACAAAAGCAAATCGGATCACTAAACTTTTTTTAGATCACTGCGAATCGAACAGGGTCTAACTTGTCTTTGCTTCGTGTCTGTTGACTGGCGACCACTCCATCCAATCATCCACCTTTAGGGACAAGTGTACCAATGGGTCTCGCCCACCATAATGATTCATTAAAACAAAATATGATCAATCGCTTTTCAAATCAATTCAAGTGAATGGAAAAAATAAAAATACGCACTTTGACTTCTGATAACGTCTGCTTGGAATGAAAAGGTCACTTTGAAGTAGCAATATTTTGCTTTTAAATTTAACAAATATTTTCATATTGTCATAAAAAAACATAATCAGATAACGTGGAGGTGTGAGATAATGACTTGATTGAAATAATGTTTATATAATTTCAATTTAATTATTTTAAAGTTGTCGACCGTCGTCCCAAGCGTATTTCTTTCTATATTTCGAACGCGTCGACAGTCGACGCGTTCGAAATCTAGAAAGTAATACATTTGGGATCGCCTAAATGTACAATTGTGCACCTTAGCTCAGCAAAAAATGAATACCTCAGATACAATCATGTACATAGCAAAATAATCTACAAGGTTGGTTTATTTTCGCATCTTCAATAATGTTCAATGAACACATTAGTCTAATTAGAGGTCATCCTAATTAGAACCTAACCAGGTGGATGATATTAAGATTAATTAGTACTGAGGCAAAGTCACCATTCCTAAATATCCAAAGTAATCCACTTTAATTAGAAAAGGACGATCGGCAATCCCGCAATGACACACACATCTTACTAATTAGCATCTTTAAATTAACTTGAGCCGAGAAAGTTTATTAGAAATTTATTAGTTGAAAATCGAGAATTACCATTATTTATTTGAGCGCTTGAGCAGTGAATGCCTTATTTATTATAATCCATTTAAAATTGTCCACCACCGAACGCTGGCTGAACACTGGCCCAACTCTGGCCGAATGCTAGCCGAGCGCCGGCCGAATGCTTGCCCAACGTTGGCCGAACGCTGGCCCAAAGCTGGCCGAATGCTAGCCGAGCGCCGGCCGAATGCTGGCCTAACAATAACTATGGGTGATTTTCTCGTTTTGTTGGAAAGGTAATAAGTGTTTAAATCTGACTGCGAGATGAACGTATCATCATTGACTGCGAGATGAACGTATCATCATTGACTGCGAGATGTACGTGTCATCACTGACTGCGAGATGAACGTGTTATCATTGACTGCGAGATGAATGTGTCATAATTGACTGCGAGATGAATGTGTTATCACTGACTGCTGGATGAACGTATCACCATTGACTGTGAGATGAACGTGTCAACACTGACTGCGAGATGAACGTATCATCACTGACTGCGAGATGAACGTGTCATAATTGACTGCGAGATGAACGTGTCATCATTGACTGCAATATGAACGTGTCATCATTGAATGCGAGATGAACGTGTCATCATTGACTGCGAGATGAACGTGTCATAATTGACTGCGAGATGAACGTGTCATCATTGACTGCAATATGAACGTGTCATCATTGAATGCGAGATGAACGTGTCATCATTGACTGCGAGATGAACGTGTCATAATTGACTGCGAGATGAACGTGTCATAATTGACTGCGAGATGAACGTGTCATCATTGAATGCGAGATGAACGTGTCATCATTGACTGCGAGATGAACGTATCACCATTGACTGCGAGATGGACGTGTCATCACTGACTGCGAGATGAACGTATCATCACTGACTGCGAGATGAACGTGTCATAATTGACTGCGAGATGAACGTGTCATCATTGACTGCAATATGAACGTGTCATCATTGAATGCGAGATGAACGTGTCATCATTGACTGCGAGATGAACGTGTCATAATTGACTGCGAGATGAACGTGTCATAATTGACTGCGAGATGAACGTGTCATCATTGACTGCGAGATGAACGTGTCATCATTGACTGTATGATTCAGAAGGTTGTATGATTCAGAAGGTTCTCATTCATTCATTCATTCATTCATTCATTCATTCATTCATTCATTCATTCATTCATTCATTCATTCATTCATTCATTCATTCATTCATTCATTCATAATTGTAAAAGCAAAATCATCCAATCCCCCCTTTGTGACGTGTCTAATGATGATAAATCTGCCAACATAATATCTATTAAGACATACATATGTAGCTAATTGAAATTACTAACGGCGCTCGACAATTTATTACCTAGCAATCTCCATACTATGAGCCGATGTTGTTTTATTGTCGCTAATTACAACTGTTGTTGTCCGCTTTGTATTGACTTTGTGAAAATCAAATAATAACAGATGTTACGTTTTATTCAATTTACTCCTTTTTACAAACGGATCCAAGAACTATTACGAAATTAAGTAATCACGAAATTATATCAATATAGGCTTTTAATCTAGACGGTGGCCAACCATACCGTGCCATCTCATGGCGTCCTAGACGGTGGCCATCCATACTGTGCCATCTCATGGCATCCTAGACGGTGGCCATCCATACTGTGCCATCTCATGGCATCCTAGACGGTGGCCAACCATACCGTGCCATCTCATGGCGTCCTAGACGGTGGCCAACCATACCGTGCCATCTCATGGCATCCTAGACGATGGCCATCCATACTGTGCCATCTCATGGCATCCTAGACGGTGGCCATCCATACTGTGCCATCTCATGGCCTCCTAGACGATGGCCATCCATACTGTGCCATCTCATGGCATTCTAGACGGTGGCCAACCATACCGTGCCATCTCATGGCGTCCTAGATGGTGGCCAACCATACTGTGGCATCTTATGGCATCCTAGACGGTGGCCATCCATACTGTGCCATCTCATGGCCTCCTAGACGATGGCCATCCATACTGTGCCATCTCATGGCATTCTAGACGGTGGCCAACCATACTGTGGCATCTTATGGCATCCTAGACGGTGGCCAACCATACCGTGCCATCTTATGGCGACCTAGACGATGGCCAGCCATCTCATGGCGTCCTAGACGGTGGCCAACCATACCGTGCCATCTCATGGCATCCTAGACGGTGGCCATCCATACTGTGCCATCTCATGGCATTCTAGACGGTGGCCATCCATACTGTGCCATCTCATGGCATCCTAGACGGTGGCCAACCATACTGTGCCATCTCATTGCATCCTAGACGGTGGCCATCCATACCGTGCCATCTCATGGCGTCCTAGACGGTGGCCAACAATACTGTGCCATCTCATGGCGTCCTAGACGGCGGCCAACCATACTGTGCCATCTCATGGCGTCTCAGACGTGGCCAACCATACTGTGCCATCTCATGGTATCCTAGACGGTGGCCAACCATACTGTGCCATCTTATGGCGACCTAGACGATGGCCAGCCATCTCATGGCATCCTAGACTGTGGCCAACCATACCGTGCCATCTCATGGCGTCTCAGACGTGGCCAACCATACTGTGCCATCTCATGGCATCCTAGACGGTGGCCAACCATACCGTGCCATCTCATGGCGTCCTAGACGGTGGCCAACCATACCCTGCCATCTCATGGCGTCCTAGACGGTGGCCAACCATACTGTGCCATATCATGGCGTCCTAGACGGCGGCCAACCATACTGTGCCATCTCATGGCGTCCTAGACGGTGGCCAACCATACTGTGTCATCTCATGGCATCCTAGACGGTGGCCAACCATACCGTGCCATCTCATGGCATCCTAGACGGTGGCCAACCATACCGTGCCATCTCATGGCGTCCTAGACGGTGGCCAACCATACCCTGCCATCTCATGGCGTCCTAGACGGTGGCCAACCATACTGTGCCATATCATGGCGTCCTAGACGGCGGCCATCCATACTGTGCCATCTCATGGCATTCTAGACGGTGGCCAACCATACTGTGCCATCTCATGGCGTCCTAGACGGTGGCCAACCATACTGTGCCATCTCATGACATCCTAGACGGTGGCCAACCATACCGTGCCATCTCATGGCGTCCTAGACGGTGGCCAACCATACCGTGCCATCTCATGGCGTCCTAGACGGTGGCCAACCATACTGTGTCATCTCATGGCATCCTAGACGGTGGCCAACCATACCGTGCCATCTCATGGCGACCTAGACGGTGGCCAACCATACCGTGCCATCTCATGGCATCCTAGACGGTGGCCAACCATACTGTGCCATCTCATGGCATCCTAGACGGTGGCCAACCATACTGTGTCATCTCATGGCATCCTAGACGGTGGCCAACCATACCGTGCCATCTCATGGCGTCTCAGACGTGGCCAACCATACTGTGCCATCTCAATGCGTCCTAGACGGTGGCCAACCATACTGTGCCATCTCATGGCCTCCTAGACGGTGGAAACAATACTGTTCCATCTCATAGCGTCCTAGACGGTGGCCATCCATACCGTGCCATCTCATGGCATCCTAGACGGTGGCCAACCATACTGTGCCATCTCATGGCGTCCTAGACGGTGGCAAACCATACAGTGCCATCTCATGTCGTCTTAGACTGTGGCCAACCATACTGTGCCATCTCATGGCATTCTAGACGGTGGCCAACCATACTGTGGCATCTCATGGCGTCCTAGATGGTGGCCAACCATACTGTGCCATCTCATGGCGTCCTAGACGGTGGCCAGCCATGCAGTGCCATCTTATGGCATCCTAGACGGTGGCCAACCATACCGTGCCATCTCATGGCGTCCTAGACTGTGGCCAACCATACCGTGCCATCTCATTGCATCCTAGACGGTGGCCAACCATACCGTGCCATCTCATGGCCTCCTAGACGGTGGCCAGCCTTACCCTGCCATCTCATGGCATCTTAGACGGTGGCCAACCATACCGTGCCATCTCATGGCCTCCTAGACGGTGGCCAGCCTTACCCTGCCATCTCATGGCATCCTAGACGGTGGCCAACCATACCGTGCCATCTCATGGCGTCCTAGACGGTGGTCAACCATACTGTGCCATCTCATGGCGTCCTAGACGGTGGCCAACCATACCGTGCCATCTCATGGCGTCCTAGACGGTGGCCAACCATACTGTGCCATCTCATGGCGTCCTAGACGGCGGCCAACCATACCGTGCCATCTCATGGCATCCTAGACGGTGGTCAACCATACCATGCCATCTCATGGCGTCCTGGACGGTGGGCCAATTTTAAATAAACATCGGGTCAGAGCAAACATTAGAAGTTCACCCAAGGCTGGTTCAATGTTGGCCCAACGTCTGCGACGTTGGCCCAGCATTGACTAGACCTTGTGTGAACGTCTCGTGCTCGCTGAGGTGGTATATGTTCAAAAACTGTTAAAAGAGATGAATACACTTCTAATGGGAGTAAAAGAACAATAATTCTGTTGTGGAGTAAAATAACTCTAGTTTTGTCGCGTGTGATCATGCAGTGTTTGAGACATAGCGTATTGTCTCATCAGACCATGTTTCAACAGCGTATTGTCTCATCAGACGATGTTTTGACATAGCGTATCGTCTCATCAGACGATGTTTCGACAGCGTATTGTCTCATCATACGATGTTTTGACATGGCGTATTGTGTGGTCAGACGATGTTTTGACATAGCGTATTGTCTGGTCATGGGATGTTGTGACATAGCGAATTGTGTGATCATAGTACGATGTTTTGACATAGCGTATTATCTTATCATACAATGTTTTGACATAGTGTATTGTCTGATTATACGATGTTTTTGACATAGCGTATTTCTGATCACAGCTGCCATTTTACCCTATCCCTAGATAATACGAGATTAACCCAATGTTGTGTTAACGTTGGGCATCCATTGACAATGGTGGGCTAACATTACGACAACAATGGGCTAACGTTTATCCTGGCAATGTGGCCGGCCCCGATGGCTCATTCTAGTTTTGGCTCCTTGATGACAAACATCCGGGTCGGATGTTTTTCATCAAGGTTGTGCACACACAGTGCTCCAAACTGTTTCAAGGCCTGGGGCCGTATTCTCGTACAATAATAGTTAAGATAAGATCTTATCTTAAATCAAGTTAAGATTGTCGTAGCTAAGTAAGATCTTAATTTGCTATTCTCGAACGAGTTACACTTAACCTTAGCTAAGATCTTAACCCCCTGTGTTTTACTAAAAATCGGCTAAATTTCCGTGTGACGGAAACGTGTACTATAATTATAGGGCCTAATGTGCCTTGTCATATCGCATGATGTCGCCCAATAAATAAATTATGTTTTTTTTCTGTATTTGACATAGTCTAGTCTAATTGCCGTAGTCTACAAAGAAAAAAAATGAGGAAAAAATTGAGCCCTGACGGGACTCGAACCTTGTACCTCTGACTTATCAGTCAACAACTCTACCATTAGACCACAGCGTCATATAATTAAAAATGGGCCTACTAGGCTAAGGAGTGTGTAGACTACCAGACAAAAAATGCCACATCACATACGCTACATTATGGATAGTCTATGGATATGTGTGTGTGGGGGGGGGGGGGGGGGATCCGATCAACACGGAAGCGTGATGTTGTCCCGACGCCCATTTTTTCATGATAATATTAATAAATAATTCATAGACTTGGCATAAAGTGTGACGTCACAAGCATATAAATGCCATTGTACATGTTGTAGGGTAGGCTGGTATAGTTCGTCGTAGAAGTTACGACAGGTCGGGAGCTGTCGTAACTTTAAGAGGAAAGTTACGCTCAGTCGCTTCTTAAATATTTCGAGAATAGCACTTACACTTAATCTTAAACTTAAGATCTTAATATTGGAGATAATCGTAAATACTACGATTATCTCAAATATTAAGATCCTAACTCTTTCCAGAATACGGCCCCAGGACTGCACAGTGCTGTCTATGGTAATGTGCACTTGAACCTTGAACTTGAAACCTCAAAGACATTCGAAAAAAGAATAGGGCACAGTCCCGATTGAGGGCTTCCTTCTGTCGCGATATTGCTATGATTGTGCAGAAAGCGACGTAAAGCAATATTCACTGACTGACTGACTGACTGACTGACTGACTGACTGACTGACTGACTGACTGACTCACTCACTCACTCACTCACTCACTCACTCACTCACTCACTCACTCACTCACTCACTCACTCACTCACTCACTCACTCACTCACTCACTCACTCACTCACTCACTCACTCACTCACTCACTCACTCACTCACTCACTCACTCACTCACTCACTCACTCACTCACTCACTCACTCACTCACTCACTCACTCACTCACTCACTCACTCACTCACTCACTCACTCACTCACTCACTCACTCACTCACTCACTCACTCACTCACTCACTCACTCACTCACTCACTCACTCACTCACTTGCCTACTTACTTACTCACATCCTGGGAATGTGTGCTTTGTTGTGGCGCATGATAAGCTCCACCGGGCGGAGCTAATACCAGTAAAAACCTGACAGACTGACAAACTGAGAATCGTCCGTAAACTATGCCATTTCACTTGATCTGAAGCTTGCCTGAAATCATATATATCGGGTTACAATGGTGACAGCAGCACAAGTATAAGCCGTATATATGGGGCACATGGACACAATCGTTACAGTAGGCCCTTAGGGGGAACCCAGGCGGTCAGCTTTATCGATGGCACGCCCCATTGAACACAAGGTCCATTCACCAAAAGTATTGTCAATAAATACCGACGATACCTCAGAAATACTTAATATGTGGTCTACGGAAAAAATGTGTGGTCTAGTGCGACAACACAATGAAAATACACTAAAAATACAATAGATGAAAGTATCTTGATACTATATGTTTCACCATCTGCGGTGCTGGCTAGCATTAAACCAGCATAGAGTCAAAGTCTCGTGTGTACAGGGCAATTGCCAGCATGGGATCTACATCTCAAAACTGCCAGATAAGGCTGACAATAAAACATATTCGCATGTTTATCCTGGGCTTATCCTGGGCGCATTCAGTCAGTGCCTCATATCTGTAGTCACATAAGCTTCTCTCAAAATTTATGTGAGTACAAGTAGGTGTTTATATTATATATCATTATTTTATATATCATTCATATACATATATTTATATGCACCCATTGAAATTGTTCTGTAGGCGTCGTCATTTAAAACAAGCAATTAGCATTTCCACTTTATGAGACCACGCACCGAAAATCAATTTATATAGCGAATGCAATGTTATTTATGATTAAAACCTTTCAGCTGATGGGACTGCACCAGATAAAAAGCCAAGTCACAAAAAATCATTCTGTTAATTAAATTTAAAGATGTTTATTTTAAAAAAATTAAATCTATTGTGGAATCTGGAAATTGAGTTGCTAGAAATCCGAGCTTTAAATGAATAGAAAATAGAAACAAACACTTGAGCAACGCAGGTTGATGGAAATGTTATTCCCGTACATACCTCTTTCTGACCGTCAGATTGTATGTTATTCCTCTACATGCCTGCTTCTACCCGTCAGATAATATGTCTTTCCTCTACATGGCTGTTTCTGGCCGTCAGATGATATTTTATTCCTGTACATACCTGTTTCTGACCATCAGATAATATGTTATTCCTCTACATGCCTTTTTCTGACCGTCAGATAATATGTTATTCCTGTACATACCTGTTTCTGACCGTCAGATAATATGTTATTTCTGTACATACCTGTTTCTGACCGGCAGATAATATGTTATTCCTCTACATGCCTATTTCTGACCGTCAGATAATATGTTATTCCTGTATATACCTGTTTCTGGCCGTCATATGATATCTTATTCATGTACATACCGGCTTCTGACCGTCAGATCATATGTTATTCCAGTACATACCGATTTCTGGCCGTCAGATAATTTGTCACAAATTTAAACAGAAAACCACTACATTACATCTTTTGGAATTACATTTACCCGTAATAATATATCCCCTGACATCAACGTTTCCAGATTTAGTCTTAAATGTATACATATACATTTAAGACTTAAGATTTAAGACACGTGGCATTTTGTATTTAATTTTAGTCTTATGTTATCACCTAATATATATATCATGATGTTACGAAATACATGAATGTTCCAAAAAAAATTGTTCCCATATAGATCTATATTTTTTGAAAAAATATAATTAACAATATAAATAGTTTCGTTTGAACTCACACCTAAAGATGGCTAATTTTTTCCAGTTGATTTAATTTGAAATGATGTAGGGCCTATGATTTACATGGCTATACGCAGAATAAATCCACCTATAATTGTAAGTGATGTTTTTCTGGAGAATAATGAGCAGTGACACTTAAAACTTCATGCTGGGTGATGCTGCTCCGAACTATAGGCATAAATTATATAGTATATAAAAACAAAACTTATATCGATTTATAGGAATAAACCCGCTAGACTAGCAGTTAGAACTAATTTATGAAATTAATTTATTGAAAATATTATTCATGTTGGCGAATTTGTTGGTGTGGAATTTTTTTTATTTTATTTTTTTTACAACCCATCCGAATCCTCAACGTTATTACGTGGCTTCAGATGTAATACTAAATAAACAAAATATCACGTGAATATATAGGTTTAATGGGGACAGTAACAGTAATGACCGAATAGTTTTATTATGCCTGAAAATACTAACCTATTTGATCTGGCTTTCCCGCCAGAGGTCCTCGCTGGCCCGGCTCCCTCTTGACGAACTTGTTTTGGCCTGGATTATGACACATGGTCATACAGAGGATTTATGCACCGCTGAGCTCGGTCCGCTGAGGATTTAGTGGTTATATAGGTTTTATTGATTGCATTGATCGATTGATGACCACCTACTACATGAGTATCCGCAACAACATAAACTCTATCAATTTCAAAACCTTATATTTATTTTCACAGCTCTGCAAAGAGGTCAGAGGTCAAAGAGACTCTCCAACCAGCGAGTACTTGATGAGCTCCTTGATTGGCCCAGCTCTCCAGATAGCGTGTACTCAAGGAACTCCTTGATTGGCCCAGCTATCCAGGCAGCGTGTACTTAATGAACTCCTTGATTGGCCCAGTTCTCCAGATTGGCCCAGCTCTCCAGACAGCGTGTACTTAATGAGCTCTTTGATTGGCCTGGCTAGCCAGATAGCGTGTACTCAATGAACTCCTTGATTGGCCCAGCTCTCCAGATAGCATGTACTCAATGAACTCCTTGATTGGCCCAGCTCTCCAGATAGCGTGTACTTAATGAACTCCTTGATTGGCCCAGCTATTCAGACAGCGTGTACTTAATAAACTCCGTGATTGGCCTTTCTATCCGGACAGCGTGTACCTAATGAACTCCTTGATTGGCCCAGCTATCCAGACAGCGTGTACTTAATGAACTCCTTGATTCGCCTGTTTCTCCAGACAGCGCGTACTTAATGAACTCCTTGATTCGCCTGTTTCTCCAGATAGCGTGTACTTAATGAACTCCTTGATTCGCCCAGCTATCCAGACAGCGTGTACCTAATGAACGCCTTGATTGGCCTTTCTATCCAGATAGCGTGTACTTAATGAACTCCTTGATTCGCCTGGCTCTCCAGACAGCGTGTACTTAATAAACTCCGTGATTGGCCTTTCTATCCGGACAGCGTGTACCTAATGAACTCCTTGATTGGCCCAGCTATCCAGATAGCGTGTACTTAATGAACTCCTTGATTGGCCTTTCTATCCAGATAGCGTGTACTTAATGAACTCCTTGATTGGCCTGGCTCTCCAGACAGCGTGTACCTAATGAACTCCTTGATTGGCCTTTCTATCCAGACAGCGTGTACTTAATGAACTCCTTGATTGGCCTTTCTATCCAGACAGCGTGTACTCAATGAAGTCCTTGATAGGCCCAGCTATCCATATAGCGTGTGCTTAATGAACTCCTTGATTGGCCTTTCTATCCAGATAGCGTGTACTTAATGAACTCCTTGATTGGCCCAGCTCTCCAGACAGCGTGTACCTAATGAACTCCTTGATTGGCCCAGCTATCCATATAGCGTGTACTCAATGAACTCCTTGATTGGCCCAGCTATCCATATAGCGTGTACTTAATGAACTCCTTGATTGGCCTTTCTATCCAGATAGCGTGTACTTAATGAACTCCTTGATTCGCCTGGCTCTCCAGACAGCGTGTACTCAATGAACTCCTTGATTGGCCTTTCTATCCGGACAGCGTGTACCTAATGAACTCCTTGATTGGCCTTTCTATCCAGATAGCGTGTACTTAATGAACTCCTTAATTGGCCTTTCTATCCAGATAGCGTGTACTTAATGAACTCCTTGATTGGCCCAGCTATCCATATAGCGTGTACTTAATGAACGCCTTGATTGGCCCAGCTATCCAGATAGCGTGTACTTAATGAACTCCTTGATTGGCCTTTCTATCCAGATAGCGTGTACATAATGAACTCCTTGATTGGCCCAGCTATCCATATAGCGTGTACTCAATGAACTCCTTGATTGGCCTTTCTATCCGGACAGCGTGTACCTAATGAACTCCTTGATTCGCCTGGCTCTCCAGATAGCGTGTAGTCAATGAACTCCTTGATTGGCCTTTCTATCCGGACAGCGTGTACTTAATGAACTCCTTGATTCGCCTGGCTCTCCAGATAGCGTGTACTCAATGAACTCCTTGATTGGCCTTTCTATCCGGACAGCGTGTACTTAATGAACTCCTTGATTCGCCTGGCTCTCCAGATAGCGTGTACTCAATGAACGCCTTGATTGGCCTTTCTATCCAGATAGCGTGTACTTAATGAACTCCTTGATTGGCCTTTCTATCCAGATAGCGTGTACCTAATGAACTCCTTGATTCGCCTGACTCTCCAGACAGCGTGTACTCAATGAACTCCTTGATTGGCCTTTCTATCCGGACAGCGTGTACTTAATGAACTCCTTGATTCGCCTGGCTCTCCAGATAGCGTGTACCTAATGAACTCCTTGATTGGCCTTTCTATCCAGATAGCGTGTACCTAATGAACTCCTTGATTCGCCTGGCTCTCCAGACAGCGTGTACTTAATGAACTCCTTGATTGGCCTTTCTATCCAGACAGCGTGTACCTAATGAACTCCTTGATTGGCCTTTCTATCCAGATAGCGTGTACTTAATGAACTCCTTGATTCGCCTGGCTCTCCAGACAGCGTGTACTTAATGAACTCCTTGATTCGCCTGTTTCTCCAGATAGCGTGTACCTAATGAACTCCTTGATTGGCCCAGCTATCCATATAGCGTGTACTCAATGAACTCCTTGATTGGCCTGTTTCTCCAGACAGCGTGTACTCAATGAACTCCTTGATTGGCCTGTTTCTCCAGACAGCGTGTACTCAATGAACTCCTTGATTGGCCTTTCTATCCAGATAGCGCGTACTTAATGAACTCCTTGATTGGCCTTTCTATCCAGATAGCGTGTACCTG
This sequence comes from Flabesymbios commensalis, assembly GCA_964017125.1. NCBI lineage: Eukaryota > Metazoa > Annelida > Polychaeta > Terebellida > Flabelligeridae > Flabesymbios > Flabesymbios commensalis. The sequence continues at coordinate 4,510,507 of OZ024918.1, forward strand.
ATGAACTCCTTGATTCGCTCGGCTCTCCAGACAGCGTGTACTTAATGAACTCCTTGATTGGCCTTTCTATCCGGACAGCGTGTACCTAATGAACTCCTTGATTGGCCTTTCTATCCAGATAGCGTGTACCTAATGAACTCCTTGATTCGCCTGGCTCTCCAGACAGCGTGTACTTAATGAACTCCTTGATTGGCCTTTCTATCCAGATAGCGTGTACCTAATGAACTCCTTGATTCGCCTGGCTCTCCAGACAGCGTGTACTTAATGAACTCCTTGATTGGCCTTTCTATCCAGATAGCGTGTACCTAATGAACTCCTTGATTGGCCTTTCTATCCAGATAGCGTGTACCTAATGAACTCCTTGATTCGCCTGGCTCTCCAGACAGCGTGTACCTAATGAACTCCTTGATTGGCCTTTCTATCCAGATAGCGTGTACCTAATGAACTCCTTGATTGGCCTTTCTATCCAGATAGCGTGTACCTAATGAACTCCTTGATTCGCCTGGCTCTCCAGATAGCGTGTACCTAATGAACTCCTTGATTGGCCTTTCTATCCAGACAGCGTGTACTTAATGAACTCCTTGATTGGCCTTTCTATCCAGATAGCGTGTACCTAATGAACTCCTTGATTCGCCTGGCTCTCCAGACAGCGTGTACTTAATGAACTCCTTGATTGGCCTTTCTATCCAGATAGCGTGTACCTAATGAACTCCTTGATTCGCCTGGCTCTCCAGACAGCGTGTACTTAATGAACTCCTTGATTGGCCTTTCTATCCGGACAGCGTGTACCTAATGAACTCCTTGATTGGCCCAGCTATCCAGATAGCGTGTACCTAATGAACTCCTTGATTGGCCTTTCTATCCATATAGCGTGTACTTAATGAACTCCTTGATTGGCCTGGCTCTCCAGACAGCGTGTACTCAATGAACTCCTTGATTGGCCTTTCTATCCAGACAGCGTGTACTTAATGAACTCCTTGATTGGCCCAGCTATCCAGACAGCGTGTACCTAATGAACTCCTTGATTGGCCTTTCTATCCAGACAGCGTGTACTTAATGAACTCCTTGATTGGCCTTTCTATCCAGACAGCGTGTACCTAATGAACTCCTTGATTGGCCTTTCTATCCATATAGCGTGTACTTAATGAACTCCTTGATTGGCCCAGCTATACATATAGCGTGTACTTAATGAACTCCTTGATTGGCCCAGCTATCCAGATAGCGTGTACTTAATGAACGCCTTGATTGGCCTGGCTATCCGGACAGCGTGTACCTAATGAACGCCTTGATTGGCCTTTCTATCCAGATAGCGCGTACTTAATGAACTCCTTGATTGGCCCGGCTCTCCAGACAGCGCATACCAAATGAAGTCACAGATGTGAAACAGAGCCGTGAAGTAAAACATCGCAGATTGTATGTAACCATGGTAACGTTCACTTCTGTCCCTGCGTGGTAGTAACGAAGGGTGACAGGGCAGATCAGAGGTCAAACGTACCAGGACTAATTAATGTTACCCGCTGAGTAAGCTTGTGAGTCAGTATATTATCGCTCAAAAAACTGTGCTATATGCATTTTCTTTTACGATCATCTATATCTTTTACTAATAATAGATATATTCAGGTGTAAATTGCGTCCTTATAATTCGCAATCAGCGTATTTACAAGCGGATGTCTGCCATTGCTGCGTGTCTACAAGTGGATGTCCGCCATTGCCGCGTGCTTACAAGCAGATGTCTGCCATTGCCGCGTGTTTATAGGCAGATGACCACCAATGCGGCGTGTTCACAAGCAGATGTCTGCCATTGCTGCATTTTCACAAGCGGATGTCTGCCATTGCCGCGTGTCTACAAGCAGATGTCTGCCATTGCCGCATGTTCACAAGCTGATGTCTGCCATTGCCGCGTGTCTACAAGCAGATGTCTGCCATTGCCGCGTGTTCACAAGCGGATGTCTGCCATTGCCGCGTGTTCACAAGTGGATGTCTGCCACTGCTGCGTGCTTACAAGCGGATGGCTGTCATTGCCGCGTGTTTACAAGCGGATGTCCACCAATGCCGCGTGTTCACAAGCGGATGTCTGCCATTGCCGCGTGTTTACAGGCAGATGACCTCCAATGCCGCGTGTTCACAAGCGGGTGTCTGCCATTGCCGCGTGTTCACAAGAGAATGTCTGCATTGCCGCGTGCTTACAAGCGGATGGCTGTCATTTCCGCGTGTTTACAAGCGGATGTCCGCCATTGCTGCGTGTTTACAAGTGGATGTCCGCCATTGCCGCGTGCTTTCAAGCGGATGTCTGTCATTGCCGCATGTTTACAAGCGGATGTCCGCCATTGCCGCGTGTTTACAAGCGAATGTCTGCTATTGCCGCGTGCTCACAAGCGGATTTCTGCCATTGCCGCGTGCCCACAAGCGGATGTCCGCCATTGCCGCGTGCTTACAAGCGGATGTCCGCCATTGCCGCGTGCTTACAAGCAGATGTCTGCCATTGCCGCGTGCTTACAAGTGGATGTCTGTCATTGCCGCGTGTTTACAAGCGGGGCCTTCCGTGACCGAGAGGTAGCGTGATCGGCCTCAGACCGCTAGTTGATATTGTTGATATTGAGCACTAAGTGGTTACACATTACCACAGGGTCACACGCATTTGTTCATATTAAGCACTAAGTAGTTACACATTACCAAAGGGTCACACGCGTTTGTTCGTATTGAGCACTAAGTGGTTACACATTATCACAGGGTCACACACGTTTGTTCGTATTGAGCACTAAGTGGTTACACATTACCACAGGGTCACACGCATTTGTTCATATTAAGCACTAAGTAGTTACACATTACCAAAGGGTCACACGCGTTTGTTCGTATTGAGCACTAAGTGGTTACACATTATCACAGGGTCACACACGTTTGTTCGTATTGAGCACTAAGTGGTTACACATTATCACAGGGTCACACACGTTTGTTCGTATTGAGCACTAAGTGGTTACACATTACCACAGGGTCACACGCGTTTGTTCGTATTGAGCACTAAGTGGTTACACATTATCACAGGGTCACACACGTTTGTTCGTGTTGAGCACTAAGTGGTTACACATTACCACAGGGTCACACGCGTTTGTTCGTATTGAGCACTAAGTGGTTACACATTATCACAGGGTCATACACGTGTTTTTTCAGGTTTTGTCCTGCGCTTGTTCAGGTTGTGTCCAGCTGGGCCGAGGTGTAATGGTTAAAGATGCATGCCTCACCTCCCTGATTCGTCCCCCGCTCCGGCATTCTGTTTCTTCACCATTCTCTGGTGAAGATTCAGTATTATGGGGGCCTTCCGTGACCGAGAGGTAGCGTGATCGGCCTCAGACCGCTAGGGCTTCAATTGCGAATCCAGTGTATGGAAGCAGTGTCATTTCACCATCCTTATTCATTCATTCTTCCACCATCGACTAAGTTTCTCTTACAAAGGCTTTAACCTGACCCGGTATTTTCCAAACATCTGACCCAGATCTTAGGCATACCATTGGTCGAGATATCTATATCTCGACAAATGGCATTCCTAGTATTCACACCCTCTGTAGACCTGTCATGCAGATACTCTTTCTAACATGGTGTCATGCGTGATACTCTTTCTAACATTGTGTCCTACTTTCTAATGAACCATCAACAAGTGCATATGACGAACAGAAATTCAAGTGCTCAACACAACAACATTTTATTCGTAAAATATGTGATAAAAAATTGAACACTTTTGGCATATTTGGCGAAAGATGTGAATTTCTGTTCGTGATATGCGCTTGTTGACGGCTCATTAGAAAGCAGGACAGTCACACCATGTTATCACGCATGACACCATGTTAGAAAGAGTATCTGCATGACAGGTCTAGAGAGGGTGATTTGGGCCAAATCCTTTAAGAACACCGCCAGCTATTTTTTCATTCATTTTGACGTGAATGAAAATTACCTTATTGGAGAAAACAAATGTACTGGTCCTGTGTCCACGGCTTAATATCGGCGCCTTGTGCCAACAGGGTAATAGTATTCATTATTATCGGCGTTGAAGGGTTTTACACTATAAACTGGACCTTTTTAACCTCTACCTTTGTCAAAAACATAATGAAATTTTCTCTTCGATCAGCTCAATATACATTATTTAAACATACATTTTAATACTTCAATAGTTTACGTCTACTATACATTAATGGCGTTTGTTATTTATGCTTACTGTATAGTACAGCTAGCTAGTCACTTGAGGGTTCGTTTTGTGAGAAAAGCACCAAAAATGGCAGAATGCTTAAAATGGTCCAGTGAATCATATAAGAGGAAGACCCCAATCAATTTTTACTTTAAAAATGCTCAAATGAACGAAAATTCAAAATTATGATCAATTTGTACAATGTCATTTTACTGCACATAAATCCGCACAAGTTCTTTCTTCAATTGATTTAGACCAAAACCACTTCTGAACTGGAGCCGTGCCAGCATTAAGAAGCTGATTGAAGACTCATGATACATTTTGCGGACTGTGTAAAGCGTGGGCACAGGCGTGTAGCTATAAGAACTATGATATAGTTGTAGCTAGTTGCACTGTCTGTTACAGTTGCAGCAGAACCCGATATTATTCAGTTCTGGGTTGCACTTGGTTCAGGTGAAGCATTCCGCTATATTAGGGTACACCTGATAGTTCAACATATAGGAATAAAGAGGTCTAAAGCCCCTCCCAGTTTTTCACAGCTGTGACACAGTTTCATCTTTTGCAGGACGCAGAAAAAAGCTTTATTGGGGAGTCTGGGATGTCTTCCCAGCGCTGACAGATGCTCTCCTTAGCCTGACTCCTCCTTCCATCACTTTTCCTATGGAGATATTTTATGTTATGTAGTGGCTTGTTGTCCTGTTGTACAGCAGGATTTGTGGCCTGAATAATGTCAATTAAGCTAGGAAACAACTATTCTCCCAGGGGTCAAGAACTTTAGAGAATATTCCCTCTACTAAAGCAGAATTATTGCAGCATTGTAAAAGTGCTGTTTGGAGTCCGGCATTAATTATTTCGCCAGACCTCCCAAATCCAGTTGACTGGGGATGGGTCGAAAATTATGTTCCTTTTTGGACAACCCTTACACAGTTGTCTCGGATTTGCAGGCAGCTCTCATAAAATGTGGCTGTAAGCAAGCATGTACAGGGCGATGTAAATGTAAGCGAAATGATCCAAATTGCACTTATGCACATGTCAAGGAGGATGTGCACTGTAATATATTAAATGACAAAAGTTGTAAGGAGTAGTTTCGGGTACATTTTGAATATGTGTATATTGTTTTTGTCCATGGCTCTAACATACAATAAAAATAAAATAATTTGCAAGTTTGTATTGAATGTAGAAATGTAGGCCCTTTGTCATTTTATTTTAAAGAAAAGTTATACAAAAATGATGGAGCTAAAATGCAATAAATTGTATAATTTGCGTTGTTTTGTTTTAAGTTTTTGATCCCCGGAAATCACTTTCATCTTTCTGTAGGTTATCAAAACCATATATATATATATAACACAATGTATTCGTCTACAGTTCCATAATATTACTCGTTTTTTTTATTCACAAGTCACAGCCTACAAACGTAAATAAAGTTAATTTTACAAATACATAGCCCACAATGGCAAATTTGGAAAAAAAAGTTGAAATCTCCAGCCGACAGACATTTTTTGACAATTGTTTGCAAACTATGATTATTGTTTATTTTCAAAATTTTTAATGTATATATACATTTTGCATATTTTGTCAACAATTTTATTAAGCCACTGTGCCAGCAGCTTTTTCTGAATCACTATTGCATGCTAAAAATGTGTTCACTCTACTTTGTCAAACTCATGGCACTTCAATTGACTTAGCGAATATCATGCGGCGGCCATCTTGGATTTATGCCATTTTGAGCATTCCAGAGAGCGAAATCGATTGGGGTCTTCCTCTTATATGATTCAGCACATACAAATCTATAAGTGTACACATTTTCATGCTTTTCTCACAAATCGAACCCTACCCCCATTTTTTGAGACTAACTAGCTGTACTGGTACCGTGAATCAAGTAGACATTGCTTAGTTATATCGCTCTGACTGAGGACCGCGACCGAGCGAGGTTTCCTAAAAAAACAGCCCAGCAGCAAGTTGACTAATAAGAGCTCTGGCTGAAAGATCTCTATCTAGTTTTCTTTGTCTGTGCGAGGAAATTCCCACAGGCTAATACACTTAATCACGTGCAATCCATACCCCTAGCAGCGTATCCTGTGTTAACTGAATTATGGGATAGACACTGACCTTTACGTGAGGTCACCTGGATGTCACTCAGGGGTCACTTAGAGGTCACATGCCGCGATGAATCCGCTATTTGTGCGAATTTGATAAGCCTAAGAAACGTTCAGCGGGGTGGGGGTTTTATTGGCAAATAATGGAATTCAACATTGTTGCCAACTTTTCATCAGTTAAATACGCTCTGGTTATAAATTGTTATGCGTTGTTTTTCATTAATTTAAAGGCGGAATATCTGTCGCAATTCCATTTTTATATGAGCGAGAAAGTTGCTTAAGATTATTTTGTATATGAAGTATAATGGCCTGTAGGGTTGATCTGCTACAATTAAACATGGTTTATATAATTCACCCCAACAAGGCTCTCAGCTGTCATTTCGACTTTGATACTTCTTTAAAGTACACACATTTTTATGTACCATGACTAGGGGATAACGGCAGCAATTCAGATTTTATAGTGACTTAAAACAAGTGGAACTAGCGTGTTACTCCGCTAGTAGCGCTTTGCAATACTGAACTACAGCATCGTTTTTACAATGAGTCTCCTATTTTAACTGCCTGAAACCTAGCTGTATATACTCTAATCTGGCCTTTTTAACTCCCTAGCATCTAGCTTTATGCTCTCACTTAGACTCCTGTTTTAACTTCCTAGCATCTAGCTATATATACTCTCACTTAGGCTCCTGTTTTTAACTCCCTAGCATCTAGCTGTATGCTCTCACTTGGACTCCTGTTTTTAACTCCCTGGCATCTAGCTATATACTCTCATTTAGCCTCTTGTTTTTAACTTCCTAGCATCTAGCTATATATACTCTCACTTAGGCTCTTGTTTTAACTCCCTAGCATTTAGCTATATATACTCTCACTTAGGCTTCTGTTTTAACTTCCTAGCATCTAGCTATATATACTCTCACTTAGCCTCCTGTTTTAACTGCCGAGCATCTAGCTATATATATTCTCACTTAGGCTCCTGTTTTAACTGCCTAGCATCTAGCCATATCCTCTCATTTAGGCTCTTGTTTTTAACTCCCTGGCATATAGCTGTATATACTCTCACTTAGCCTCCTGTTTTAACTCCCTAGCATCTAGCTGTATATACTCTCACTTAGGCTCCTGTTTTAACTCCCTAGCATCTAGCTATATCCTCTCATTTAGGCTCTTGTTTTAACTCCCTGGCATCTAGCTATAAACTCCTTATTGAGATGGAGCCGAAATGTCCTTATTGTGGTGGTGTATACCGTTTGTAATCAATAAATATAAATCATTGTGGTATATTATATATATGGGATTAAGTATGGTACTCTACTCCCACTTAAATAATTACTGAATGACAATGCTGATTCGCTGATCTCGTCATGTGACAGGCTAAGTCACCCTTTCATTGGTCAGGGGTAGAATATCATACATGTTCCTATAAATACGACGAGAGAGACTAAAGGGTTAAAAGTCTTTTTCGAGTACAATACGTACATCTCGAGGGCTTAATGGGTTAAATGTCAATGTAGTGGGCAATACTTACATCATTTTATTCAAGATATAAACCCTTGAACCACGGTGGCCGCCAACTTTAAACCGTCTGTGTCTCGCTGTCGTGATTCACATCAAATTTGTCACAATTGAGACGAAACATAGCCCATAATCAGATAATGTGTTCAATCTATTATAAATGAGCATGTCCATAGTCTACAATGGTGGTCAGGCATACCCATAATATGGTTATTCTATCATGAACAAGCCTACCCATATTATGGGTAATCTATAAAGACCAAGAATACCCATAATGTGGTTATTCTATAATGATCCAACATAACAATAATGTGGTTAATGTATAATGATCAAGCATTCACATAATGTGTTACTCTATAATGACCTAGCATGTATAAATATCGTTGAATGAAATCACTCTTTACATTCACATTCGAAATTATTGCTAATAGCGTTAGTCCGGGATGATGCGCTATAGCGTGCTAAAAATAGCACACGCACGTGTGTACTCGCCGGTGTCGGACAAGCAGCCCGGATCGCCTGGCTGTCTGTGTGATTTTATACTATTATAAGCCTATCTGTTTCGTAGATGGAATTTCACTGGATCCGTCTTTGCCATCAGAAATGTCACCATGATTCGTCGAAAGCGAATGTCCTTATAGTTTAAGAAATACTGACTGTTTGAAAGAAGAGAATGGCGTCCCATCATTGAGAAAATCTTTTGCCTATTATTGTCAATGCAGCTGGCAGTAACTGGATTGAGGGGGTGCGATTTTGTTGTGTGGACTTCTGTAAGGTCACCATTCGTAGTACGCGTGTATTTCAACTAAGAATAAATTTGGGTTCGAGTGGAAAAAAAACGTGTAACCTTTTACCAAGATGTGTATTTACCATAGTATTTTGAAATAAGGTTACCTCGTGACCTTGTGGCACTGGATCTTGGCGATATAAGATCCTTTTTTTAAACGCATTTTAATATCACTTGCCAGGACATTTTATCATACCGACTTTAACCCACGAACATATATATACATATTATATTTATATATAACACCGCAGGAAAAAATGAAAAAAATATATACAATATGTGAAAAAATTGAATTTATTTTTTGATTATTGTTCAGTAAAGAAGCTGTCAATTGAACGTTTCGTATTTACTATATTTGGACAGCTGTGGTGAGAATACATGTCCTCAACATGTTATAGGGTAAACTTTTTGTCATATTATGTTACTGGTTCAATAAACACCGAAGCTCACATATATCTTTGTCTAATTGTAGTCACTTGACAATAGGTTCCTCGAGATTTACTAGACAACCGCATATATAGGCCCTACACCATATGTGAAAAAATAAAAAATATTCAGCCATCATGTCTGAGTTTTTCAGTTTGATTGCTTTGCGGTGGGTATAATCACGTTTATATATTAATTCAAGTATTTTTGGTGTTAACCAAGGATTCGGTCTGTTTTTTACTCTAATTTGCTTGGTACTCACATGTCTATTCACAATAGAATTAAATTGATCAGACCATTTTACCCACGCATCTTGTACATTATCAGACAGACTAACAATATTGTATAATTGAGATAGCATAAGTTCGTCCATTTTATCATAACTTTTCTTGTGTAATATTTTACCCGGTGTGGTATCCTTTTTAAAATTTAAAATTGTATATACAAGGTAATGATCACTGACTGTGTATTTCAGAACACCGGATTGTACATGATTATTCGGCATTGTTGTGTATATATGATCAATAATGGATGAAGTATTCAATGTTACACGAGTAGGTTCTAATATTAATTGCCTCGGTTCAACAACATTTCAATATAATGAGCTTGATTATTATACTTCTTTTCACCCAAGTCATAATTGATATTAAGATCACCTACTATAACAATTTCCTTATTTTTCTTCAAGACATTCTCAAAATTATTTAACATTGCCTTATAATATTTTTCATTGTCTGGAGATGGATTATATACACAAGCGATATAAAATGGATATGAAGATCCATTATTGATTTTAGCCCATACAATTTCAGTATCAATATCCTTTAATATAAAGGAGTACCCCTCCACCATGGCTACGGCGATCATTCCTATATAGATGGTATCCAGAGATATGCACAGTTTCGCTGGGTATTTCGTCTGAGAGCCAGGTTTCGGAAATGGCAAGAATGTCAAAATGATGTTCATTCATAATACTTCTGACTTCATCTATTTTGTTAGGCAGACTTCTGATATTCAGGTGACCAATTTTTAATCCTTTAAAGAATATCTAATGGCAGAAAGTACATGCCTATTCCCCTCATCTTGCTCATGTGGTCTTTATACATGTGCGTAGCGTGAATCGCTATTACACGTTCCATATGAGCAATGTTTGGTGCAAACCAATCCAAGATTATAGTTTATTCAGACTATGTTATAAAATTTAATATCAAGTGTAAAACTAATAATAATACAGGTTATGTGTGTCAAGATAAGTGTAGTGTATAGCGTTTCTAACGTGGATCGACGGGCCAGTGAGTAAAGTTTGTCCGACCTGCCGCACGCTGGGAGGACGGAATCTATTTATAGCATATTGGAGCAATCCCGGACTCACGCTATTAAAAAATGTTTAAATAATTTAATTCGTTTTTGGCGCTTAGCTAGCGCTCAACTGGTGCTTAACTGGTGCTTAACTGGTGCTTAGCTGGTGCTTAACTGGACTTAGCTGAAGGTGAATTGTCCTACAGTAGTTCTCATTCATTTGCAGCTAGAATCGCTGATTCCATTCCCATCTCAAATCGCCATTGAGCTTTTCATTTAGGAAACGCACACATCTTACAAATTGCAATATTGATTCAGCTGTTAACTGAGAATTTACAACAAATTATTTAATACATTCCAATATTGAGGTGTGTAGCCTATACCGGCTTTATTCACATGGCAATACAGACGCATGATTAGTCACCTTGCTAATTGGTTCAGCCTGTCATTAGTCACCCCGTTAATTAGCTTAGCCTCAGTCTGGCTCATTTATAGGCATTAACAGATCTCATGTTTCATTTCGCCCATGTTACGTTTAGCACAGTGAGTGTTGGATCAACGCGCTGTTATCAACACTGTTTCCTGTTGGTCACTTTGCTATCAAAGGGTCGTTTCTTACATTGTGTAAAGTGATAGTTTAACGCTTTAACCCTGTACAGTACAGTACAGTACAGTACAGTACAGTACAGTACAGTACAGTACAGTACAGTACAGTACAGTACAGTACAGTACAGTACAGTACAGTACAGTACAGTACAGTACAGTACAGTACAGTACAGCCTTATTTTGATTGACCTGTTAGTGATGTTTTTTATGTCAAAATAATATCAATCAATCAATCAATCAATCAATCAATCAATCAATCAATCAATCAATCAATCAATCAATCAATTAATTAATTAATCAGTCAAATTAATTTAAAGCACTTTTTAGCGCTATTTCCTCAAAAGACCGAGCTCAGAGGCTCGACAATCCGTATCAGTGTTCGAAGAAGTGTCCACGTCAAGGCGTGGTCGTCAACAGGGGGCCGGACAACAAAGGAGCTGGGCTGGGATGCCAAATCTAACGAATTGATAGTGATCTGCAAAGGGTAGGACGGCTGACCGAAAATGCCCTTGAGCCGTTCTTTGTTTTTATTCCGGAAACGTAGTCAAACGAACGGTTTTGGTAGATAAGCGGGACAAATCGGTGTGATAGGTACTCTGTTTGATTAGATGTCAAGCAACGGGAAACAAATGTGCATATTGTAATCTGGATGCAATATATAATTGGAAGCCAATGCCGTGACTTCTATATGAGGCTGGATCAAGTAAAGCATGGGACTTTAGTGAGAGAACATTTTGGAAATGCTGCATTTTAGTTATTTACCTGGTATGTTATATAGCGCAGAATTACAAAAGTGCAGTTTGCTGCTTGCTAATGCAATTGCAATTTGCGGTGAACTTGTTTTGCTACGTCGAAGATCTCGAATGTGATAACAACAGCCACTATATACTTGAGATATATGCTGGCCAAAATTATAACTATTGTCAAAGAAGGCTCTCAGCTTTGCTCTCTTGTCGAATCTATTGGGTTTGTTTGGTTGCCAGAAATTGAAAGGGAGGAAATATGGCTAAACTTCATATCAAATTAGGAATTCCAAATTAGGAATTCGGTTTTACTGCGATTAGGTTTTGACTTTGCTTGTGTCATCCAACCAAAGACACTCGTGGCACAAATGTAATGCCTCCAAAGATTGCTGAGCAGTCTCAATCGACAGAGAGATGTGGGTGTGCTTTTTCAGGGAGCCTCTGAGCGGATCCCTTTATGAATCTGCACGTCAGTCTATCTCCGCGTTTTTTAGGGAGCATTATGCGCTACGTTAGGGAGCATTAGTTAGTTGTGACAGTTTTCACATATTTTCTGATCTGACTGATCTGGCCTGCAGACGCCCATAATGTCAAACCATGTCATAACAGTGTAAACACATTATAGTCTGGTGAACAAATCTGTAATATTAGCCATCGGTTATAAGAGTTATTCTTAATTGCGAGAATAATATAACAATAGCGCGTGTTTCGAGGGCGTTATGGTTATTTGAGGCCCAAATCGCAGCCGAGGGCTTCAAACCACTCTGGTCCAGCTCTAATCTCACGACTCGAGCCTCAAATAACCATAAAGCCCAAGTAAACACGTGATATTACTATTATTATCACAACGGTTGCCAAAATATAAAACACACAAATGATTGGGCGGTTTTATTGTTTGTGGATCATTCTCGTGATATAGATTATAAATACATGTAGTTGAAACCAGCTCATCGCTGTTTGTAATGTTCAATAAACTAATTGGTAGGCCTTATAACTATAAGAATAAAAAGGCACCCCCAATGTGTAATAAGGTGTAAGATAAACTCGATGTGTATGCTAATAGGCTTACTAATAAATTACTGTCCCTGCTGCTGCATATTAAATACACTCATTATGACTCGAGGCAGCGAGACAAATCATCTGAATTTATATATATATATTCATTGTGACTCAAGGCAGCCAGACAAATCATCTGAATTTAAATATATTCATTGTGACTCAAGGTAACGAGACAAATCATCTGAATTTAAATATATTCAATGTGACTCAAGGTAGCAAGACAAATCATCTGAATTTAAAATACTCATTATGACTCGAGATAGCGAGACAAATCATCTGAATTTAAAATACTCATTATGACTCGAGATAGCGAGACAAATCATCTAAATTTAAAAGTTCAGTTCAGTTCAGTTCAGTAAATTTATTTGACAACTAAAAACCAAAGTAGTACATAATTAATTTTAACAAATAAATAAATGAAGTCAGGAGACCACCGTTAAGACCTTATGGTCGCTAGCATAGTGGCCACCGCTTGCTGGTTTTAAATATTCAAACCAAAAAATATATATTATCTTTATACACAAGACCATGGTATAAGAGAAAAAAAATGTTCCAGATTAATCATGACTTAAATTATAATATTATACATGTATTAATAACAATTTAAATAGAATATCTTGGTCAAAATGGCATATGTAATTGCAAACAAAACAATTCAATACAGTTGAGTACAGTTGGCTGGATATTTTGAAATCATATAGGTTTTTGCTTAGTTACTGAAACCACTAAAACTGTGAGTGTTTATTTTATCTGTGATTAGAGTTAGAGTTAAATTTATTTCACTGGGCAATTTATATCTAATACATCTTTTTGCAAATTCGTGTTTTACTCTGGTAATGTGAAGGTTATGTCGTTGTCTAGTGTTATGCAGGTTTATATCGTGATTTGTTTTTAAATCAAATGAATACAAATATTGTGGAAGTAATTGATTAGTAAGTATAAAGTAAAATTTATTTTGAAAAATTTGTATAGATCAATGACATTTAGGAGTTTTAAATGCAGAAAGATGGGATCTGTGTGGCTTAAATAGTGACTTCTTGTTATTATCCTCACTGCACGTTTTTGTAACTTGAATACTCTTTTTGTATTTGTTCCCCAGGCTAGTATGCAATAATTTATATTACACGCTATTCTGTCAATTACTTCTAAGGCCGCTAATTCAGTTGAGTGTCTAAATCCGTACGGATTATTATGAAAAAGTTTATTGATGTTGAAATATGTGGTAATTTGATCAAAAATCGCTCGTTCGATAATTTTGAATATTGCAGGCAGCAGGGATATTGGTCTGTAATTATCTATTCGTTTTTTATCATTTTGTTTGTGTATTGGCGTTATTTTCGCTATTTTCAATTTGTCCGGGAAAACACCAGTGTTTAATGATTGATTTATGATTAATGTATTTGGTTTTGCTAATTCTAATTTAATGTCCTTTAGAAGATTCAATGATAATCCGTCATGACCAGAGCTCTTTTTTCAGTGTATCTCCCTAGCTAATGTTTTTAAATGTCAGTTTACTCGTTGGTGGATTTTTCAGATACTCTTTAAATGATCTATTTTTGGGCTGTTTTATAGAGTTTGAAAGGGACTGGCCAATGTTGGCAAAGTAGTTATTAAATTTATTGGCAATCAAAGTACTGTCATTCGACATATGTCCATCAATATTAAAATAATCTGGTAATTTACTTTTCTTCTTATTTTTTAGAATGTCTACTAAAATTGTCCATGTGTTTTTCATGTCATTTTTGCACTTCTCAAAGCATTTATGATAATATTGTTTTTTGGCTATGAAAATACTTCGCTTGAGTATTATGTTTAATGTGCGTAAATTTATTTTGTATTGGTAATATAAAGGTGAATCAGGTGATGTTTCTTTCAGTTTACGATATAAATTATCTCTGTTGTTTATTGATTTAATAATGCCACTCGTTATCCATTTTGTTCTCTTGTGTTTTCACTTGTTGAATTTAACTGTTTTAATTGGAAAATGTTTCTTCGTGGACTCTGTTAGGATATCATGCATCGTATTATAGTTTACATTAGGATCTCCATTTGTCTCGGGTGTTAGTTTATCATATATATTTTGCTCCGCTAAGTTTGTTTTGAAATCGTTTACAGCTGCTTTTGAGTTTTCTTTTGAAAATTTAATTTATATAAAGCTATGTAGCCTACTGATCTTAACTGAAAATACGAAAAAGTCAAAAAACAATTTTAAAGCACCGAAAAAGGGTGAAATAGTTTTATTTCCAGGTCGTATATTGCCATGTAAACAAAACAAGTCAGCAATATTCAGCACTTTACATCACATATTCCCACGTATCAGACGGTAAGATCAGAGCATTCGCCGCTAATTGGTGTCTTATAGTCAGGACACGGGAGGACACACCTGCAGCACTGATTGTCTACGCAACGCTGGGCCGATGCCATCAGCATGTGGCCCAATGCTGTGAAAACATTCAATCGTCCTTCAGGTATACAAATAGTTTGTTTGGGTTACTTCTGGTTTCATAGAAATGTTGAATAAAAATATTTGTAAAAATATGAAAATTCTGAAAAAAATAAAAACGTGATCCGTGGGATACACTACTTCAGTACGGAATTAAACACGAAAATTGATGTCATCCCAAGGGGCTGCTTTAATATACACATATCCAGGATGTTGGTCTTTAACGATAGACACTAATAATGACATGCAGTATGGTAAATGATCAGATATGTCGGTCGTAATAATACCGGCAGCTGTTTGTAATGAGCTAAGTTTGCAAAAAAATTGTCAATTAATGTGCAACTACGATCGGTGAATCGGGTTGGCAGAGTGATTTGAGGGTAAAAGCTGTGCGAAACAATTGTATAAAAAAACTCGTTAAAAATTGGCCTGTCATGTATTTTTAGAAGATTAATATTACAGTCACCTGTCAGAATAATTTCACTATTAGATCTATCTAGAGATGTCAGCATTGTATAGAATTCATTGATAAACGTTTGGTAATTATTATTTATGTCTCTCGGTGGTCTATATAAATTGCCAATAATATTTTTCTTGTTTAAATCGTGTTAACTTATTTCTAGGAACTGGCCTTCCCAAATATTTGATCCGTTGAATAGAGACAGTGACATATAGTTGAACATAGAATTCACATAAATGGCTAATCCTCCATGAGTACTGGACATAAAACCTTTAGTTATTAGGTCATAGCCATCTAATTGGTACAACGTCAAATCAGCACTTTCCGCAAGCCAAGTTTCCTGAACACATATCCCACTTAATTCTGAGTGGTGTAGTTTTAAATCTGCTAGAAATAATGCTAATTGTTCGATTTTGGCATTGAGACACTGTATATTAATACTCATTATCGTGAAATCTTTCTTATCTTTTTTACAGAAAAGTTTAAACTCATCAATATTTAAATACGGAGACAGTTTTATAATTTTCATGAAGTCGTCTTCTAAAAAAATATCGTTTTCATTATCAGGATTAAGAATATGGTTTAGTGAATTTTGTTTTAAACCACCATAATGGCTCAATAGTAAATCATCGTTATCCATTTAAGATATGACTGGTTACACAATAATTGTCATGATCTTCAATATCGAAAGTAACAAACTGCATGAAAATCTCATACCGTGATGGACATGTGAACAAAAACATGTGCAAAAACGTGTCAAAAAGTGCAAAATGTGCTACAATATAACTAATGAAAATAGTCATTATGAGAGTTATGGTGAAAAAAAGAAAAAGAAATTCGTAACGGGGAATCACATACTACACAATTGCCGAATCTGAATCGTGTCAGGATGGATGCAATAGTGCATAATTATAGAGGATATTATGTTCCTTTTTATGATGTGAAACGCATTAATACGTTGGAAAATTATATTGTCTGTGCGAATAACAGTGATAGTGTTCATACTATGATCACAATGCGAATTGTCATGTGTAGGCGTACAGTCTAAGTTTATGATACATTTCCTATCTTCACATTAATAGGCCTACGTATTTAAATGTACATAGCATAAAAAAAGTCTTTGTAATAGAGCCTGATTATTTACAGAATATATTGTTTACTCTTCTTTCATGGGCTTACTACACTGTAAACATGTCATGGCTTTATAGTAGTGTGTTTTCACTATCTGGAGCCACTGGTTGGTTGCCGACAGCAGATGTTGATGGTGTACCAGTGGGTGGTGCCGATTGTGGCGTTTGGAGATCTTGTTGGTGGAGAAGACTTGATGCCTGAGCCAGCGACTGAGGATGTTGTGGTTGTTGTCGTTGCTCCTCCTGCTCGGGTGCTGCTGTGTTCAGTAGTGGTGTGGACGTCAACACAGGTAGCAATTTCATACCTGCAATATCACACAACCTGTCTGTAATAGTCGTTTTTGATGGTGTAGGAGTGGTGTCCATAGCGCCCGCGATCTGTTCACGATTACCATTTTCATTATTGTTCATCACTTGATTTTGCATTGGAGGCCTACGCCGTTGCTGAATTTGCTGAAAGTTAGCCTGGTTTTGTGGCAGGCGCCATTCTGCGCGTTCACCACGTCTTGCAGCTTCACTCACTGATTGGTTCAGGTGGACGCGAAAACGACGACCACCTTGAATACACCAGACCCCACCTCTGGAAAACCAGGCTGTTTTCACATTATTATCATGGCGTACCCGATTTAACAGAGCCTGATTTTTTGTGATTATATCTTCTTGTATGTTTATGGTGTTGCCTTTCAATTTGCATCGCTCTCTGATGACCTTTCCTTTATCGTTCTCTCTCAAGAATTTGACCAGAATAGTGGGTGGTGGAGCAGGGTGGTTGCCACCAGGTGGGCGTCCTTTCATAGGCAGAGGGTGTGCAGCCACAATATCTTCATATCTGAAGTTCAAATTTAAACTGTTTTTGAAGAAATTCAGTAAAATACTCATTATGACTCGTGAGAGCGAGACAAATTAGCTGAATTTAAAATACTTATTATCACTCGATATAGCGAGACAAATCATCTGAATTTAAAATACTCATTATGACTCGAGATAGCGAGACAAATCATCTCAATTTAAATATACTCACTGTAACTCGAGGCAGCGAGACACATAACAACCTTAATCCTTGTGAATTGTGATTTTTTTTGAAAGATGAAATATATTTATATTTATGAAAAATAGGCTTATTCCAAATTGCATCATTTTATTAATAATAATAATAATAATAATAGTAAGTTTTTTTTTGAGCGCTTAGAAGATTAGCTGAGAATCTATTACTCATTACTACATTTAAGTAATGTTCTATTCTGATTTGAATTTTGTTTGAAAATGTGAATATATTAGGCCTACTTAGGTTGTTTTAGTACAGTTTGAATCTTGTTTGTAAATGTATATGTAGTACAGCAGCGGGGACGTGAGGAAAAGTGTTAATTAAATAACTTGGTGCTGAAAGGGTAATAGCGAATTAGGTCTTTATATAATATCACAATAACAACACCACATGTCATATCTACAACACTTATACACTCTGTGTAGTATCGTTCACAGCGAGACGTATATCGGTATCAGCCTATATCACTCTCTGTGCTGTGGTTTTCACTATGAGACGTACATTGATATCAGCTCATATCACACTCTGTGCTGTGGTTTTCACTATGAGACGTATATCGGTATCAGCCCATATCACACTCTGTGCTGCAATTTTCACTATATCGGTATCAATCTATGTCGCCCTGGGTTTTCGTCTCTAGAGTTATAATCGATGGCAATGCCTTTAGCCTATCTACTTTATAGTGTGAGAAAAAAAACACGTTGTTGATATTTCGTGCGATATGACAAAAATACAGCACATGTTTAACGAATTGTGTGTTCGTCTAAAGGCTCACACCTTCATTGAACCAGTGCTGTATTTCCTCTATCACACTCACACAAATACCGTTGCCATATAATATCTATCCTGGCAACGAAAGACCCATGTAGTATATTATAAACAAGACAAAAAAAAGACATTTCAAACTATTAGAGCCTAAAGAGTTGGCCTATATGTCTACCATATCTATTTTAGAGCGGATCCATCTGTAATATTGTCCGCCCATTAGGACGTTACGCTGTGTTTCACATTTCTCCTGATCAGGGGTCTCTTCCGGTTTCACCGTCAGACGGCGTGAAATAATCTCAGATGGATTGACCTAGATCTCCGTCATTTGATTAGGTGAGATTGCGGCCTTGACCTAGAACTCCGTCATTTGATTCGGTGAGATTACGGATTTGATCGGGTGAGATTGCGGCCTTGACCTAGATCGCCGTCATTTGATTGGGTGAGATTGTGGCCTTGACCTAGATCTCTGTCATTTGATTGGGTGAGATTGCGGCCTTGACCTGGATCTCCGTCATTTGATTGGGTGAGATTACGGCCTTGACCTAAAACTCCGTCATTTGATTGGATGAGATTTCGGCCTTGACCTGGATCTCCGTCATTTGATTGGGTAAGATTGTGGCCTTGACCTAGATCTCCGTCATTTGATTATGTGAGATTGCGGCCTTGACCTAGATCTCGTCTTTGATTGAGTGAGATTACGGCCTTGACCTGGAGCTCCGTCATTTAATTAGGTCAGATTGTGGCCTTGACCTAAGATCTAGGTCCGTGTAATTGTCATATCTACTCTACCAGCAAACAAGGGACTATCTACGGATATTGGTTTTGATATTGCCCACCTACGACACTGGCCCAACGTCAAGCCGCCAATGCACCGGGCCTTATATTATCTGGGTTGGGTCTGGATTTACTGTATTGTGAGGTAATCTGACATCAGCCACACATTGAGGCAGAATTGTCGTGATAGTCCAGTTATGTGCAGTTATGTGCAGTTATGTGCAGTACAGTACAGTACAGTACAGTACAGTACAGTACAGTACAGTACAGTACAGTACAGTACAGTACAGTACAGTACAGTACAGTACAGTACAGTACAGTACAGTACAGTACAGTACAGTGCAGTGCAGTGCAGTGCAGTGCAGTGCAGTGCAGTGCAGTGCAGCGCAGTCACGTGTAGTGTAGTGCGGTGCAGTGCAGTGGAGTGCAACACAGTGCTGTACAGTAGAGTGCAGTAGAGTGCAGTAGAGTGCAGTGCAGTGCAGTGCAGTGCAGTGTAGTGTAGTGTAGTGTAGTGTAGTGTAGTGTAGTGTAGTGTAGTGTAGTGTAGTGTAGTGTAGTGTAGTAGTAGTGTAGTGTAGTGTAGTAGTAGTGTAGTGTAGTGCATTGCAGTGCATTGTAGTGCAGTGCATAGAGATACAGTGGTGATTATCGTATAGAGGGTTACCGTAGACATCTGGCCGCTGTGGTCTCTACTTGGTTATTGATGGGAGATTTTATCCTACGCTTTGTGGTTGGGGGGGGGGGGGATGTCGCGGCAGCTGGATGACATCTCATACGTCCTGCTACTTAACCTTTTAACCTCGAAAGTGATAATCACGTCGATAGCCGTTTCCAGCATCAGTTATAGTGCGCCAAGATTTTACCACAATACGCAGAAAGCGACGCAAAACAATATTTACTCACCCAACTTCTTTATTTGCTTTTCAAACATACAAAATTAATGGAGAAATGAGCACTAATTTTGATATATTGCTGATTCTTTTATTGCAACTTTACACAAACAAGTACTGTTTACTCATGTGAAGTTACCACGACTCACAGACTTGTCAAATTCGATACCTACATATAGGAATACCTTGTGGAGCTTTGAATTGCGTCATTATTCCAGCTTCAAGTGGATACAAATAGGAAGAGGAGCTTAAGCTTTGTACATTTATAATTGTCATCCATCAGTTGTTTAACTCTCTGATCTGGCATGTGATATGCTATTCCTGTATACTCTCTTTCTAGAGGGCTTCCCCTTTATCTTCACAGTTGCAGCAGAAGTAAACTGAGATGAGTAGAAACCCTCGGTGGTTCTTAAGATTTCTTAGCTGCCTACGCTTGGCGTTTAAGCTATAAAGGAAGCGTTTATAGAGCTATTGGCCATTACTTACACGTGGCGCCTTTCCCATGAGTCTGATTCTACTGATAGTCCTCTCAGAGAGGGAGGGCGGGGGTAAAGGTCACACAGGGGTAGCCACGGTCACAGAGGAAGAGAATGGTGATCGGAGGCTAAGTATGGCTAAATACATGTCAGACACTTTACGATTGAATGGTGAAGAAACAGTTTGTTTCTTTGTAAACTGAATGCAAAGAGCCAACGGGGAGCTATGGCGTGACAGGCGACAGCGCTAGCCACCAAAACAGATTACCTCCACCCCACGCCCTGATGGGGTGCATGTCTTGAGGATTAGGGTAACGCCAACTGTCACAGAAACAGAGAGTTCTAGCCACAGGCCGACATATTTATAAAAACAGCTGCATTTTGCCTACCTACACACGTTCAACCCTTTGTTTTTGCTACGATGTTACATGAAATGCTGCTGACATAATTTCGGGCCGTTTGGTGACAATCGCTGACTCGACGCTGTGGTGAAAAAAATCGTGTGCGAAACGGAACTCAGTATCATGCGGCTCGGAGTCAGACGTTGACGGTGAGGAGCTGTGAGGGGCTGTGAGGGGATGTGAACCATGACCCAGGCTTTGAGGGTGAGGGGCTGTGAGGGGCTGTGAACCATGACCCAGGCTTTGAGGGTGAGGGGCTGTGAGGGGCTGTGAACCATGACCCAGGCTTTGAGGGTGAGGGGCTGTGAGGAGATGTGAACCATAACCCAGGCTTTGAGGGTGAGGGGCTGTGAGGAGATGTGAACCATGACCCAGGCGTTGAGGGTGTGGGGCTGTGAGGAGATGTGAACCATGACCCGGGCTTTGAGGGTGTGGGGCTGTGAGGGGCTGTGAACCATGACCCAGGCTTTGAGGGTGAGGGGCTGTGAGGGGTTGTGAACCATGACCCAGGCGTTGAGGGTGTGGGGCTGTGAGGAGATGTGAACCATGACCCAGGCTTTGAGGGTGTGGGGCTGTGAGGGGATGTGAACCATGACCCAGGCTTTGAGGGTGAGGGGCTGTGAGGGGTTGTGAACCATGACCCAGGCGTTGAGGGTGTGGGGCTGTGAGGAGATGTGAACCATGACCCGGGCTTTGAGGGTGTGGGGCTGTGAGGGGCTCTGAACCATGACCCAGGTCTCGAGGGTGAGGGGCTCTGTGGGGATGTGAGGTGCTGTGAGGTGCTGTGAACCATGACCAGGCTTTGAGGGTGAGGGGCTGTGAGGGGCTGTGAACCATGACCCAGGCTTTGAGGGTGTGGGGCTGTGAGGGGCTGTGAACCATGACCCAGGTTTCGAGGGTGAGGGGCTCTGTGGGGATGTGAGGTGCTGTGAGGTGCTGTGAACCATGACCCAGGCTTTGAGGGTGAGGGGCTGTGAGGGGCTGTGAACCATGACCCAGGCGTTGAGGGTGAGGGGCTGTGAGGGGCTGTGAGGGGATGTGAACCATGACCCAGGCTTTGAGGGTGAGGGGCTGTGAGGGGATGTGAACCATGACCCAGGCGTTGAGGGTGTCGGGCTGTGAGAGGCTGTGAACCATGACCAGGCTTTGAGGGTAGGGGCTGTGAGGGGATGTGAACCATGACCCAGGCTGTGAGAGTGAGGAGCTGTGAGGGGCTGTGAACCATGACCCGGGCTTTGAGGGTGAGGGGCTGTGAGGGGCTGTGAGGGGCTGTGAACCATGACCCAGGCTTTGAGGGTGAGGGGCTGTGAGGGGATGTGAACCATGACCCAGGCGTTGAGGGTGAGGGGCTGTGAGGGGCTGTGAACCATGACCCAGGCGTTGAGGGTGTCGGGCTGTGAGAGGCTGTGAACCATGACCCAGACTTTGAGGGTGTCGGGCTGGGAGGGGCTGTGAACCATGACCCAGGTTTCGAGGGTGAGGGGCTCTGTGGGGATGTGAGGTGCTGTGAGGTGCTGTGAACCATGACCAGGCTTTGAGGGTGAGGGCTGTGTGAGGCTGTGAGGTGCTGTGAACCATGACCAGGCTTTGAGAGTGAAGGCTGTGAGGGGATGTGAACCATGACCCAGGCTTTGAGAGTGAGGGCTGTGTGAGGCTGTGAGGTGCTGTGAACCATGACCAGGCTTTCAGAGTGAGGGCTGTGAGGTGATGTGAACCATGACCCAGGCTTTGAGGGTGAGGGCTGTGTGGGGCTCTGAGGGGATGTGAACCATGACCAGGCTTTGAGAGTGAGGGCTGTGTGGGGCTGTGAGGGGATGTGAACCATGACCCAGGCTTTGAGGGTGAGGGCTGTGTGGGGCTGTGAGGGGATGTGAACCATGACCCAGGCTGTGAGAGTGAGGAGCTGTGAGGGGCTGTGAGGGGATGTGAACCATGACCCAGGCTTTGAGGGTGAGGGGCTGTGAGGGGATGTGAACCATGACCCAGGCTTTGAGAGTGAGAGCTGTGAGGGGATGTGAACCATGACCCAGGCTTTGAGGGTGAGGGGCTGTGAGGGGCTGTGAACCATGACCAAGGCTTTGAGGGTGAGGGACTGTGAGGGGCTGTGAACCATGACCAAGGCTTTGAGGGTGAGGGGCTGTGAGGGGCTGTGAACCATGACCAAGGCTTTGAGGGTGAGGGACTGTGAGGGGCTGTAAGGGGCTGTGAACCATGACCCAGGCTTTGAGGGTGAGGGGCTGTGAGGGGCTGTGAACCATGACCAAGGCTTTGAGGGTGAGGGACTGTGAGGGGCTGTGAACCATGACCAAGGCTTTGAGGGTGAGGGACTGTGAGGGGCTGTGAACCATGACCAAGGCTTTGAGCGTGAGGGACTGTGAGGGGATGTGAACCATGACCAAGGCTTTGAGGGTGTGGTACTTTGAGGGGCTGTAAGGGGCTGTGAACCATTACCCAGGCGTTGAGGGTGTGGAACTGTGAAGGCTGAGATATTGTGTGTATGTAGCGTCAATAAGTATACAAAAATGAAATGAATCGGGCTTTAGGCCACCTTTGTGCACATATAGGCTAAACTGGGCCAGGAGAACCTCCTGAGGATGGTGAGATGATTGAGATGACACTGTCCTCCAGACACAGGATTCGAAATTCGAGCCCTGGCGGTCTGAGGCCGAGCACGCTACCTCTCGGTCACGGAGGCTCCCCACAATACTAACTTTCACACGTGGATGGGGAAGAAACAAGTTTGTTTCTTTCAAACCGCCGAGACCGGGAACCGAACCCCGGACTCTGGCGTGAAAGGCAGCGGTGCTAACCACTACCCTAGGGCCCCCGCCCAATAAGTATACAGCATCAATAAATATGAATCGTCTATAAGTATAGATCCTCAATAAGTATAGAGCGTCAATAAGTATAAATCGTCAATGAGTATAAATCATCAATAAGTATAGATCGTCAATAAGTATAGATCCTCAATAAGTATAGAGCGTCAATAAGTATAGATCCTCAATAAGTATAGAACGTCAATAAGTATAGAGCATCAATAAGTGTAGAGCATCAATAAGTATACAGCATCAATAAATATGAATCGTCTATAAGTATAGATCCTCAATAAGTATAGAGCGTCAATAAGTATAAATCGTCAATGAGTATAAATCATCAATAAGTATAGATCGTCAATAAGTATAGATCCTCAATAAGTATAGAGCGTCAATAAGTATAGATCCTCAATAAGTATAGAACGTCAATAAGTATAGAGCATCAATAAGTGTAGAGCATCAATAAGTATACAGCATCAATAAATATGAATCGTCTATAAGTATAAATCATCAATAAGTATAAATCGTCAATAAGTATAGAGCGTCAATAAGTGTAGATCGTCAATAAGTATAGAGCGTCAAGAAGTATAGAGCGTCAATAAGTATAGAGCGTCAATAAGTATAGAGCGTCAATAAGTGTAGAGCGTCAATAAGTATAGAACGTCAATAAGTATAGAACGTCAATAAGTATAGAGCGTCAATAAGTATAGAGCGTCAATAAGCATAGAGCGTCAATATGTATAGAGCGTCAATAAGTGTAGAGCGTCAATAAGTATAGAGCGTCAATAAGTATAGAGCGTCAATAAGTATAGAGCGTCAATAAGTATAGAGCGTCAATAAGTGTAGAACGTCAATAAGTATAAATCGTCAATAAGTATAGAGCGTCAATAAGTGTAGAACGTCAATAAGTATAAATCGTCAATAAGTATAGAGCGTCAATAAGTATAGAACGTCAATAAGTATAAATCGTCAATAAGTATAGAACGTCAATAAGTATAGAGCGTCAATAAGTATAGAGCGTCAATAAGTATAGAGCGTCAATAAGTGTAGAACGTCAATAAGTATAAATCGTCAATAAGTATAGAGCGTCAAGAAGTATAAATCGTCAATAAGTATAAATCTTCAATAAGTATAGAACGTCAATAAGTATAGAGCGTCAATAAGTATAGAGCGTCAATAAGTATAGAGCGTCAGTAAGTGTAGAGCGTCAATAAGTATAGAACGTCAATAAGTATAGAACGTCAATAAGTATAGAGCGTCAATAAGTATAGAGCGTCAATAAGCATAGAGCGTCAATATGTATAGAGCGTCAATAAGTGTAGAGCGT
The DNA here is from genome assembly GCA_964017125.1 of Flabesymbios commensalis. Classification (NCBI taxonomy): domain Eukaryota; kingdom Metazoa; phylum Annelida; class Polychaeta; order Terebellida; family Flabelligeridae; genus Flabesymbios; species Flabesymbios commensalis. The sequence goes on from OZ024918.1 coordinate 4,535,739, forward strand.
CAATAAGTATAGAGCGTCAATAAGTATAGAGCGTCAATAAGTATAGAGCGTCAATAAGTATAGAGCGTCAATAAGTGTAGAACGTCAATAAGTATAAATCGTCAATAAGTATAGAGCGTCAATAAGTGTAGAGCGTCAATAAGTATAAATCGTCAATAAGTATAGAGCGTCAATAAGTGTAGAACGTCAATAAGTATAGAGCGTCAATAAGTATAGATCGTCAATAAGTATAGAACATCAATAAGTATAGAGCGTCAATAAGTATAGAACGTCAATAAGTATAAATCATCAAAAGGTATAGAGCGTCAATAAGTATAGAGCGTCAATAAGTATAAATAGTCAATAAGTATAGAGCGTCAATAAGTGTAGAACGTCAATAAGTATAAATCGTGAATAAGTATAGAGCGTCAATAAGTATAAAGCGTCAATAAGTATAAATCATCAATAAGTATAGATCGTCAATAAGTGTAGAGCGTCAATAAGTATAGAGCGTCAATAAGTGTAGAACGTAAAGGGTATAGAGCGTCAATAAGTATAGAGCGTCAATAAGTATAAATCATCAATAAGTATAGATCGTCAATAAGTGTAGAGCGTCAATAAGTATAGAGCGTCAATAAGTGTAGAGCGTCAATAAGTATAGAACGTCAATAAGTATAGAGCGTCAAGAAGTATAGAGCGTCAATAAGTATAAAGCGTCAATAAGTGTAAATCATCAATAAGTATAGATCGTCAATAAGTGTAGAGCGTCAATAAGTATAGAGCGTCAATAAGTGTAGAGCGTCAATAAGTATAGAGCGTCAAGAAGTATAGAGCGTCAATAAGTGTAGAGCGTCAATAAGTATAGAGCGTCAAGAAGTATAAATAGTCAATAAGTATAGAGCGTCAATAAGTGTAGAACGTCAATAAGTATAAATCATCAATAAGTATAGAGCGTCAATATGTATAGAGCGTCAATAAGTGTAGAACGTCAATAAGTATAAATCATCAATAAGTATAGAGCGTCAATAAGTATAGAGCGTCAAGAAGTATTGAGCGTCAATAAGTGTAGAGCGTCAAGAAGTATAGAGCGTCAAGAAGTATAGAGCGTCAATAAGTATAGAGCGTCAATAAGTGTAGAGCGTCAATAAGTGTAGAGCGTCAATAAGTGTAGAGCGTCAATAAGTATAGAGCGTCAAGAAGTATAGATCGTCAATAAGTATAGAGCGTCAATAAGTATAGAGCGTCAATAAGTGTAGAGCGTCAATAAGTGTAGAGCGTCAATAAGTGTAGAGCGTCAATAAGTATAGAGCGTCAAGAAGTATAGATCGTCAATAAGTATAGAGCGTCAAGAAGTATAGAGCGTCAATAAGTATAGAGCGTCAATAAGTGTAGAGCGTCAATAAGTATAGAGCGTCAAGAAGTATAGATCGTCAATAAGTATAGAGCGTCAATAAGTATAGAGCGTCAATAAGTATAGAGCGTCAATAAGTATAGAGCGTCAAGAAGTATACATCGTCAATAAGTATAGAACGTCAATAAGTGTAGAGCATCAATAAGTATAGAACGTCAATAAGTATAGAGCGTCAATAAGTGTAGAGCGTCAATAAGTATAGAACGTCAATAAGTATAGAGCGTCAATAAATATGGAAGCTCAATATGAGCAAAAGTGACAAAATCGCTAGGTAGCTGAATTTGTGCAGTTGTGTCACCAATGTATAAATATTGAAGCGTCTTAGCAGCCGAAGTGTTTATGTGCCCCTGAGACGAGTAGCACATGCAATCCTTTGGCTACTAAGGCGATAATAAATGAGCCTAAATCACATTTTTAATTGAATCAAAATTAATAAAATATAACGTTGTTTAGAGCAATATCATTATTGGTTCTTATATTTGTCATTAACTAGACATGCCTGTGTGTTTTTTATCGATAGATGTAATTTGCGGTAACAATAATAGTAAATAATAATTTATCTACCACATGATAAAATATCAAATAATGGGTTATTTTGTGTAATTGGTAATTTAACAAAGATGCTGCCCATCTTCAAAAGAGAACGATTTATTTTGATTTACTACCTAAATTGCACATATAGACCCACACAGAATCCAACTGCAGCAATTGAATACATTTTAATCAACGCAATGCGTAATTCCAGCGGCCAATGACGAGGAGATCTCTACATTGGATAGACTGATCACATAAACTAGACCCATATTGTCAGCAAAAACACCAGAGAATAGGTAGACTGGGGTTACCCTCTCACACCTTTCCCTTTCGTCGCTCTGAAGCAGACGATAATAGAGGTAGAGATTCAAAACAATCAGTCAAACTAGGTGGAAAATATGACAGTGGCATAAGGGTCTTTGTTAAATTACAACTGCAACATATATGCCAACACATTTTTGTCAACAAGATCGATTTATTGAGATTAAACTACATGGTTCAAATAGTTAGGGGATGCGCCCACTTCAATTCCTAAGATAATTCTCATTCAATAGGCAGGGAGCCGGATCTGGCCCTCGTACTCACAAAAGCTAAGAAATTTTCACTGCGATTTTTATTTAACTTGACCATTGGGACATAGCGAGTTTTGGTTCTTTTTTGCCAAACAGGACGCTTGAAGCCCTAGGGCCTATTTTACTATTTTTTAGAAGGACACCAAAATAAAATTGACAGCAATTCGAAAAATTGTTCAAAATAGTAGTAGTTTTATTTATTTTCACTATTGTTTTAGTCATTGCCCTCGGCCATATACACATGTATGTCACTGACAAATAATTGTGCCCAGATTTCATTTTAAACATTTATTTCAACCTTTTCATCAATACGGGCGCCTGAAAAAAAAACATTATAAAATATGTGTCAAGTTTGGAAATCTGTCATTTTTGTTGAGTGCTACTCAGAAGCAAGCTAATTCGCAAAAAGTGTCCCCATTATCACACGCATGCTGAATCCTTCTCTAGTATGCATTACACATTGTGTATCCTTCTTTACCATGCATTACACTGAATCTTTCTCTACCATACATTACACAAAACAACATTTGTTGCTGTGGAATATAATAGAACAATCAGATTCCACATGCTAGTATTATTTGTCTCTATTATGTTATTCAGCTTTGTAGTGTCGTATTATTTTAGGCTCTGTCATGTGTGTGTCTTGACTTGTGACAACCGCCCTTCATTTCCATCAGTATTCAGCGAAACCGTGCTCAGCAAACAGCAGTATGTGATTACATGTCGGATAAGCAGTTACTGCTGTCTGGGATGGTCTTATACAGTGATCTATCAGACAGAAAACAATGCCAACAACACATTTTTTGTAGCCTATCTGCCTCACATATTATGACTGATTGAGAAACACCATTTCGCAAAACACCGACTGTTGACTCTCCACCAAACCAGATGTCTCATTCGGCCCGCTTGTGGCTCAGAGGTAGGCCTACTGGCGAATCCCGGATGTTTGTCATTGGGGATGTGCATATACAGTGTTCCAAACTGTTCGAAGAATGTCGGGCTCTTCTGTCGCGATATTGCCATGATTATGCAGAAAGCGACGTAACACAATATTCACTCACTCACTCACTCACTCACTCACTCACTCACTCACTCACTCACTCACTCACTCACTCACTCACTCACTCACTCACTCACTCACTCACTCGATCACTCAGTCGATTACTCACTCACTCACTCACTCACTCACTCACTCACTCACTCACTCACTCACTCACTCACTCACTCACTCACTCACTCACTCACTCACTCACTCACTCACTCACTCACTCACTCACTCACTCACTCACTCACTCACTCACTCACTCACTCACTCACTCACTCACTCACTCACTCACTCACTCACTCACTCACTCACTCACTCACTCACTCACTCACTCACTCACTCACTCACTCACTCGATCACTCAGTCGATTACTCACTCACTCACTCACTCACTCACTCACTCACTCACTCACTCACTCACTCACTCACTCACTCACTCACTCACTCACTCACTCACTCACTCACTCACTCACTCACTCACTCACTCACTCACTCACTCACTCACTCACTCACTCACTCACTCACTCACTCACTCACTCACTCACTCACTCACTCACTCACTCACTCACTCACTCACTCACTCACTCGATCACTCAGTCGATTACTCACTCACTCACTCACTCACTCACTCACTCACTCACTCACTCACTCACTCACTCACTCACTCACTCACTCACTCACTCACTCACTCACTCACTCACTCACTCACTCACTCACTCACTCACTCGATCACTCAGTCGATTACTCACTCACTCACTCACTCACTCACTCACTCACTCACTCACTCACTCACTCACTCACTCACTCACTCACTCACTCACTCACTCACTCACTCACTCACTCACTCACTCACTCACTCACTCACTCACTCACTCACTCACTCACTCACTCACTCACTCACTCACTCACTCACTCACTCACTCACTCACTCACTCACTCACTCACTCGATCACTCACTCGATCACTCACTCGATCACTCACTCACTCACTCACTCACTCACTCACTCACTCACTCACTCACTCACTCACTCACTCACTCACTCACTCACTCACTCACTCACTCACTCACTCACTCACTCACTCACTCACTCACTCACTCACTCACTCACTCACTCACTCACTCACTCGATCACTCACTCACTCGATCACTCACTCACTCACTCACTCACTCACTCACTCACTCACTCACTCACTCACTCACTCAGACAGCTGTGTGTAACACTTACCAAGTCCACCAGTCATCTAGCTGTTCTTCGGATTCTGTGATTGTTTTAAAGATTCGCCGTTGACTTTAAAGGTTTCCAAAGAAGGGATGCGACGTGAAAGCAATTTACTGAACACTTCTTGGCGGGTAAAAAAAATAGTAGTTAGAGCTAAATTATCGAAAATAATTCGCCATTCAGTCGCCGATACGTTTTAGAACATGAGCAAAATTTGGGGGCGAAAAAAATCGAGGTTATCAACTAATTTGCAAATGGGACACTGACCTGACTTCTTAGAGAATAACTGCAGACTGAATTAAGACAGAATAAAGAATTAGACGAATTCCAATTTGTCTCGATCAACAATCGTTCGCAATCCCTGTGAAAAACTAACTTGGGATATGAAGGAGGTGTTATATCTGGTGTAGGTTGTCATATTCTCCTGATTTCGTTATCTACCACGTATAATGCGGTCTCCGGAGGACGATGCTCATATAGGCCATGGTGACCTCTAGTGGCACAGAGGTCAAACACATGCATAGTTAATAAGGTGACAGATCACAGACACCGCTCCATTTCCCCACAGCATCTACCCTTATCTCCAGCGCCAAGAGGTATAAGAATATTGTTTTACGTCGCTTTCTGCACAATCATGGCAATATCGCGACAGAAGGAAGCCCGAAGCCGGGACTATGCCCTACTCTTATTTCGAATGACTTCAAGGGTTCTTTATAGTGCACAGTATCATAGGCAGCACTGTACACTCCATGTCTTTGAACAGTTTGGAGCACTGTATTGATTGCACAACCACTATGACAATATATCCGGCCCGACCGGGATTCGAACCTGGTACCCCCAGGTTACAAGCCCCAGTCGATACGAATCAGCCATCGGGGCCGGTCAGCGCCAAGAGGTAGCCCTGAACAGCCACACATTATGTCACTTCCTGATAGCAGCATCCCAGAAGACAAGACACGATGCTGCCTTCATGTTGACTTCATGCTGGCTTCATGCTGACTTCATGTTGACTTCATGTTAACTTCATGTTGGCTTCATGTTGACTTCATGTTGACTTCATGTTTGCTCTATGTCGGCTTCATATTGGCTTCATGCTGGCTTCATGTCGACTTCATGTTGGCTTCATGTTGACTTCATGTTTGCTCCATGTCGGCTTCATTTTGGCTTCATGTTGGCTTCATGTTGGCTTCATGTTGACTTCATGTTGGCTTCATGTTGGCTTCATGTTGGCTTTATGTTTGTTCCATGTCGGCCTCATGTTGGCTTAATGCTGGCTTCATGTTGACTAAATGTTGGCTTCTTGTTGGCTTCATGTTGGCTTCATGTTGGCTTCATGTTGACTTCATGTTGACTTCATGCTGGCTTCATGTTGACTTCATGCTGACTTCATGTTGACTTTATTTTGGCTTCATGTTGACTTCATGCTGACTTCATGTTCGCTTCATGTTGGCTTCATGCTGACTTCATGTTGACTTCATGTTGGCTTCATGTTGACTTCATGCTGACTTCATGTTGGCTTCATGTTGGCTTCATGTTTGCTCATGTCGGCTTCATTTTGCCTTCATGTTGCCTTCATGTTGGCTTCATGTTGACTTCATGTTGACTCCATGTTGGCTTCATGCTGGCTTCACGTTGACTTTATGCTGGCTTCATGCTGATTTCATGTTGGCTTCATGCTGGTTTCATGCTGGCTTTATGCTGGCTTCATGTTGACTTCCTTTTGGCTTCACGCTGACTTCATGCTGGTTTCATGCTGGCTTCATGTTGGCTTCATGCTGGCTTTATGCTGACTTAATGTTGGCTTAATGCTGACTTCATGCTGACTTTATGTTGACTTCATGCTGGCTTCATACTGACTTTATGCTGGTTTCATGCAGATTTCATGCTGACGTCATGCTGACTGCATGTTGACTTCCTGCTGGCTTCATGCTACTTCATGTTGACTTTATGCTGACTTCATGCTGATTTTATGTTGACTTCATGCTGGCTTCATGTTGGCTTCATGCAGACTTCATGCTGACTTCATGCTGACTGCATGTTAGCTTCATGTTGGCTTCATGTTGGCTTCATGTTGGCTTCATGTTGGCTTCATGTTGGCTTCATGTTGGCTTCATGCTGGCTTCATGCAGACCTTATGCTGACTGCATGTTAGCTTCATGCTGGCTTCATGTTGGCTTCATGTTGGCTTCATGCTGATTTTATGCTGATTTCATGTTGGCATAATGCTGACTTCATGTTGCCTTCATGATGACTTCCGGCTGGCTTCATGCTACTTCATGTTGACTTCATGCTGACTTCAAGCTGATTTTATGTTGACTTCATGCTGGCTTCATGCTGGCTTTATGCCGACTTCATGCAGACTTCCTGCTGACTTCATGTTAGCGTTATGTTGGCTTCATGTTGGCTTCATGTTGGCTTCATGTTGGCTTCGTCATATCCTCGTCTGCATAGCTTGTTTAGGAACAAGGTAGGAACAAGATAGTCACAGAGCAGGTACAAATGACTGTAGGCCCATATACTATACATCTAACTGCCCAGATTAGATTGGTTTAGGCTACTGGGCTGATTGTTAAACGTTTATGTAAATTTTTCTTAGCCAGACATTCCTGTAATTTACGAATCAGCTAGCACGAGACATTAACTCAATGGTGTGCTTAGTGTTGGACATCTGTCCCGCTCAGCATTAAATCATCATGGTTGGTGTGACGTTCCGCTAGTTAAGTTAATTGAACATTATTAAACCAACAATGGTTCATCATCTGATGTTCGCTGAGAAAAAGTAACACGACAGAGCATGTTTGAGAATTACCCGCATTGAATTGCCTCTGATAGCCAGGGGGAGATTCTGATTGAGTAGGCTTATCATGAGGTGTAAATGACCCGGACCCAGACCGTATAATGGTAGACTGAGGATAATTTGCTGACTCAAAAACAGAGCTAATATCACGAGCTGTCTCAGGGCGAATATCACGCGCTGTCTCAGGGATAATATCACACGCCGTCTCAGGGCTAATATCACCCACTGTCTCAGGGCTAGTATCACCCACTGTCTCAGGGCTAATATCACGTGCTGTCTCAGGGCTAATATCACGCACTGTCTCAGGGCTAATATCACGTGATGTCTCAGGGCTAATATCACCCACTGTCTCAGGGCTAATATCACGCACTGTCTCAAGGCTAAGATCACTCTCTGTTTCAGGGGTAATATCACGTGCTTTCTCGGGACTAATATCACGTGCCGTCTCAGGGGTAATATCACGTGCTTTCTCAGGGCTAATATCACGTGCTGTCTCAGGGCCAATATTACGCGCTGTCTCAGGGCTAAATTCACGTGCTGTCTCAGGGCTAATATCACGTGCTGTCTCAGGGCTAATATCAGGGCTAATATCAAGTGCTGTCTCAGGGCTAATATCACGTGCTGTCTCAGAGCTAATATCAAATGCTGTCTCAGCGCTAATATCACGCGCTGTCTCAGGGCTAATATCACGAGCTGTCTCAGGGCTAATATCACGTACTGTCTCAGGGCTAATATCACCCACTGTCTCAGAGCTAATATCACGCGCTGTCTCAGGGCTAATATTACGCGCTGTCTCAGGGCTAAGATCACCCACTGTCTCAGAGCTAATATCACGTGCTGTCCCAGGACTAATATCACGCGCTGTCTCAGGGCTAATATCACCCGCTGTCTCAGGGCTATTATCACGCGCTGTCTCAGGGCTAAGATCACCCACTGTCTCAGGGCTAATATCACGTGCTGTCTCAGGGCTAATATCACGTGCTGTCTCAGGGCTAATATCACGTGCTGTCTCAGGGCTAATATCACCCGCTGTCTCAGGGCTATTATCACGCGCTGTCTCAGGGCTAAGATCACATGCTGTCTCAGGGCTAATATCACGTGCTGTCTCAAGGCTAATATCACGCGCTGTCTCAGGGCTAATATCACGTGCTGTCTCAGGGCTAATATCACGTGCTGTCTCAGGGCTAAGATCACATGCTGTCTCAGGGCTAATATCACGTGCAGTCTCAGGGCTAATATCACGCGCTGTCTCAGGGCTAATATCACATGCTGTCTCAGGGCTAATATCACGCGCTGTCTCAGGGCTAATATCACATGCTGTCTCAGGGCTAATATCACGCGCTGTCTCTGGGCTAGTATCTTGCTGTGATCTCATACTGAGGTGTACAGCTCTCACGGTGATCTCACGGTGATCTCATGCTGTAATCTCATGCTCTAACTGTGATATCATGTTGTGATCTCATGTTGTGATCTGACTGTGATCTTATGCTGTGATCTCATGTTGTGATATCATGCTGTGATCTGACTGTGATCTCATGCTGTGATCTGACTGTGATCTCATGCTGTGATCTGACTGTGATCTCATGTTGTGATCTGACTGTGATCTCATGCTATGATGTACAGATCTGGGGCCGCGTGCACCAAACAGTCGCAAACGAAACGTTGCTCGTAAATGGGTCGTAGAGCAAACGTCGTGTTCACCAACTACATCGCACTTATACGACTGGTGCACCAAAAAGTCGCAAACACACACGTGTCGAATTGCATTACTAAGTACTCTAATGACACTTTACCAGTTTAACGTGCATTTTTTCTAAAACATTGATAAGAATTTTTTTTTACATATGGTGTGCACATTGTAAAAATCATACAATGTGACGGTGATGAAATGTGAATTTATAATTATTCACAAGGAAATAACACACTAACTTGATCCACGAAATGTCGGCGTTTATTATCATTTCCATCGTTATCATTTATACTCTATAAATCCTTCACAGAATTTTGCCGATATATGCGACCTTGTTTTTTTACAAATGTTTTTTTGAGAAATGTTCTATAATTATGTAGGCTAAAACTGGGATTTGCCGTTATTAGCCTATCGCAGATACTTCAAGCACCCAAATTCTGGTTAATTTCCATTAATATCATGAATATAAGAGATTGAATGACAGATATATTCGAAATTTCCTAAAGAAAACAAGCAGAATACAGCTCGCTGATTTCTTCAGACATCTGTCATACGTCTTGCTTGGTGCACACGCGGATGTCGGACGCAATGTACGGTAAGCTTACCTGCAATTGCCGAACACGAGGCGGTTACCCGATATTGCTTTAATGTTGGGATAACACTGTGTATGGTTTCCCACCAACGTTGGATCATAGTTGCTGACGGTGGGCCAACAATAAAACAACACTTGGTTGACCTCAGCTGACTTACATCTTTCCCAAATCTGCGGGTATATTTATTTTGTCAGTGTTATATAACACTTTCGGTCGTATAAAAGTCGTTGTTAAATTTGTAAACAACAGCCTTAGTGCACACCGCGTACCAATTTCGACGTACATGTCACGTCGGAACGTTACACGTACGACGGACTTACTATGTTAGTCGTTGACATTGTACGATTCGCATTTGCGACTGTTTGGCGCACGCGGCCCCTGAGTCGTATCTCATGCTGTGGTATTCAGCTCAAATAAAAGGTTAAAAGTAAAGGAGCAGGTTTACAGTCTGGTATAAGGTCTGGAGAATTATCATTTACCCCTTTTACTGAGAATGTGTCATTGTAACTCTAGAGATAACATACAGCCTTGCAGCCATTTCGGCGCTTCGGGTACATACGTTAGACGTGGAGCTTCAGCACCTACAGGGTTAATAGTTATCTTATATGTGGCTTCCAGAAAGTAAGGCAGACCAAACCAGCAATCTGTGTCAGATAATGTGCTATATATAGACACGTCTCCAGCCTTAACGAGGTGTTAGTGTCACCACTCACTACTCACCACTCTTTGTGGTTCTCTTTTCAGTTTCAGTTTCAGATTTCTGCGTAGTATTGGAGAAATAACTCAATGCCATAAATTAAGAAATCATACCTAAGCCTACATTCTTATTTGTTTTGTTATCATTGATGCAGAAGTAGCCTACCTACCCACCCCCGCGTCACTTAGATGGAAATTCTTCATTACTTGGTTTGTTTCCATTATTCCAAAAATGCATTTACTGACACAATATCCAGATTTGAATTAATGGACTGGATAAGGTTTCAATTATTTATTAATAATATACTCAACATATTTTTCCTGCCCAACCAAAAAAAGCTCAAAGCTATTGCAAAATTGTTAGTTAGTTCATGCAGAAAATTGTAAGTACGTATATATGGAGCAATAGCGTAAACATCTGAGATAATACCCTGTCATCCAGACGTCCTGATAGGCGTCTGTCCAGATACACTCAGACAGACGAGTCCACTTATAATTACATGGTACCCTCTTCTTTAACACGTATAGGTCATAGAGTAGGCACATCACATAATATGGTCCGAAAGTGAAAGTTAACACAATTAGATCAAGTATCTCTAACAATGATCATACGATCGTTTGAAAAGTCTTTAATAATTATAGCAATGTCACAATTCCTTGAATAAAGTATGAAGCATGAAGTATATGACGACGAAACACGAGGCGTTTAGCCAAAGCTGCTCTGATGGCCCCCAGCCCAACACGGTATACCACCATGACATCAGCATTGGCTAAACGTCTCGTGTTTGCTGGATGGTACTTTGTACTATATAACAACCCTTGAAGACGTATAATACCAACTACGTCATACTGTCTTCAGAAGCTTCACATCGATTCATAATCAATGTACAGAAAACAATATTTCATGCCTCGCTACAGATCTACATATGTTTCTAACTCCCCAGGAAACTGACTCGTTTAATGAAAAGTGTCCAGACAATAGTAAGACTGTGTTTCGCCTATATGCTGTACTAGCACCTGTAGATAACTGCTCACATGTCAGAGAGTGCTGAGAAGGATGGCCCCCCATTACAACGTCATGTCAATTAAGGGTGCCCCTTCTTTGTGAAAGCCTACCTTGTCATGTCAATTAAGGGTGCCCCCTTCTTTGTGAAAGCCTACCTTGTCATGTCAATGAAGAGTGTCCCCCATTGCCAACGTCATGTCTATTGAAGGGTTCTCCCTTTGCCAAAGCCTACCTAGTCATGTCAATGAAGGGTGCCCCCCTCTGCCAAAGCCTACCTAGTCATGTCAATGAAGGGTGCCCCCTCTTTATGAAAGCCTACCTAGTCATGTCAAAGAAGGATGCCCCCTCTTTATAAAAGCCTACCTAGTCATGTCAATGAAGGGTGCCCCCTTCACCAAATCCGACATCGGCATGTCAATGAAGGGTGCCCCCTCTTTATGAAAGCCTACCTGGTCATGTCAATTAAGGGTGCCCCCTTCTTTGTGAAAGCCTACCTTGTCATGTCAATGAAGAGTGTCCCCCATTGCCAACGTCATGTCTATTGAAGGGTTCCCCCTTTGCCAAAGCCTACCTAGTCATGTCAATGAAGGGTGTCCCCCTCTGCCAAAGCCTACCTAGTCATGTCAATGAAGGGTGCCCCCCTCTGCCAAAGCCTACCTAGTCATGTCAATGAAGGGTGCCCCCTTCACCAAATCCGACATAGGCATGTCAATGAAGGGTGCCCCCTTTGCCAAAGCCGACATAGTCATGTCAATGAAGGGTGCCCCCTTTGCAAAGGCGACATGCTCATGTCAATGAAGGGTGCCCCCCTCTTTCAATGAGCGGTTCCCCCCTTTGCCAAATCCGACCTAATCATATCAATAAAGGATGCCCCCATTACCAAAGCCTACCTAGTCATTTCAATGAAGGGTGCCCCCTTCACCAAAACCCGACATAGTCATGTCAATGAAGGGTGCCCCCCTCCACTTTATCAAATCCGACATAGTCATGTCAATGCAAAGTCCCCCCTTTACCAAAGCCTACCTAGTCATGTCAATGAAGGGTGCCACCCTTCACCAAATCCGACATAGTCATGTCAATGAAGGGTGCTCCCCCTTTACCAAATCCGAGATAGTCATGTCAATAAAAAGTCCCCTATTTACCAAAGCCTACCTAGTCATGTCAATGAAGGCTGCCCCCTTTGCCAAAGCCTATCTAGTCATATCATTGAGGTATGGCCAGCGGTCCTCCTTCATATTGATATACAGTAGACAGAATACAAATAATAATATAATACCATTAATGAGCATCAAATTACAGAAGGTAAAACCATACTCAGATCGCTACCAAACCTTGAGTGTCTGTAATATCTTTGTAATATTTCTAAGAGCTTTTGTTTGATCTTTTCCCATTAGACATGCTGTCCTCATATCTAACAATCACCAAGGCAGCCCCCCACCCACCATCTGATGTGGTAATGTAGTGTCGCCCCCTACAGCCTAGCAGGTTAATGCAGTGTCGCCCTCTGGCGACTAGTCGGCTAATGACACCCACGAAGATAACGGAAGTAAGTCGAGAAGGTCACGAGGTAATCAGATGGTTACCTGATCTGATCTGTGTCTAAAAGAAATGACCAAAGAAACAAAAAAAATATATTTTCCTGTCCACATATCACTGGCACTGGCATTAAGCTGACGCTGGTACAATGTTACACTTTTAAAAGTGTCATTCTGAGTTATTTTATGTGATGTATCCAAAATATTCTAGACATACTAGAATGAAACAGGATAGATACCTTTATTGCCTTTAAGGCGGATGTGCTGGTGCTACATCCTGGTGCGGTGGTTATCAAAATGTTTCTTGCCCACTCACTCGTGAATCTTCAATATTCTGGGGAGCCATATAGTGTCGTTCGCTAGCTCGTTCGTTAGTTAGTTCGTTAGTTAGTTCGTTCGTTAGTTTGTCAGTTTGTTAAGTCGTTAGTTCGTTAGATCGTTCGCAAGTTCGTTTGTTAGTTCTTTCGTTATATCGTTCGTCAGTTCGTTCGTTCGTTTGTTAGTTCTTTTCTCAGTTTGTTCCTCAGTTTGTTCGTTAGTTCGTTCGTTTGTTTGTTTGTTGGTTCGTTCGTTAGTTCGCTTGTTAGTTCGTTCGTTAGTTCGTTCGCTAGTTCGTTCGTTAGATCGTTAGTTAGCTTGTTCGTTCGTTCGTTAGCTCGTTAGTTCTTTCGTTTATTCGTTAATTCGTTCGTTTGTTCGTTCGTTCGTTCGTTCGTCCGTTCGTTCGCTCGTTCGCTCGTTCGTTCGTTCGTTCGTTCGTTCGTTCGTTCGTTCGTTCGTTCGTTCGTTCGTCATAATAAAGAATGTTCTTCTCAGTAATAGCAGTGACTGCTTACCTGGACACGTATAATGAAGCTGCTTATTGAGTGGCCTTTACCTGGACACGTATAATGAAGCTGCTCATTGAGGGGCCTTTACCTGGACACGTATAATGAAGCTGCTCATTGAGGGGCCTTTACCTGGGCATGTATAATGAAGCTGCTCATTGAGAGGCCTTTACCTTGGCATGTATAATGAAGCTGCTCATTGAGGGACCTTTACCTGGGCATGTATAATGAAGCTGCTCATTGAGGGCCTTTACCTTGGCATGTATAATGAAGCTGCTCATTGAGGGGCCTTTACCTGGACACGTATAATGAAGCTGCTCATTGAGGGGCCTTTACCTTGGCATGTATAATGAAGCTGCTCATTGAGAGGCCTTTACCTGGACACGTATAATGAAGCTGCTCATTGAGGGGCCTTTACCTGGACACGTATAATGAAGCTGCTCATTGAGGGGCCTTTACCTGGACACGTATAATGAAGCTGCTCATTAAGGGGCCTTTACCTGGGCATGTATAATGAAGCTGCTCATTGAGGGGCCTTTACCTTGGCATGTATAATGAAGCTGCTCATTGAGGGCCTTTACCTGGGCATGTATAATGAAGCTGCTCATTGAGAGACCTTTACCTTGGCACGTATAATAAAGCTGCTCATTGAGGGGCCTTTACCTGGGCATGTATAATGAAGCTGCTCATTGAGAGGCCTTTACCTGGACACGTATAATGAAGCTGCTCATTGAGGGGCCTTTACCTGGGCACGTATAATGAAGCTGCTCATTGAGGGGCCTTTACCTGGGCACGTATAATGAAGCTGCTCATTGAGGGGCCTTTACCTGGACACGTATAATGAAGCTGCTCATTGAGGGGCCTTTACCTGGGCATGTATAATGAAGCTGCTCATTGAGGGGCCTTTACCTTGGCATGTATAATGAAGCTGCTCATTGAGGGGCCTTTACCTGGGCATGTATAATGAAGCTGCTCATTGAGAGGCCTTTACCTTGGCATGTATAATGAAGCTGCTCATTGAGAGGCCTTTACCTGGGCACGTATAATGAAGCTGCTCATTGAGGGGCCTTTACCTTGGCATGTATAATGAAGCTGCTCATTAAGGGGCCTTTACCTGGACACGTATAATGAAGCTGCTCATTGAGGGGCCTTTACCTTTGGCATGTATAATGAAGCTGCTCATTGAGAGGCCTTTACCTTGGCATGTATAATGAAGCTGCTCATTGGGGGGCCTTTACCTGGGCATGTATAATGAAGCTGCTCATTGAGGACCTTTACCTTGGCATGTATAATGAAGCTGCTCATTGAGGGGCCTTTACCTGGACACGTATAATGAAGCTGCTCATTGAGAGGCCTTTACCTTGGCATGTATAATGAAGCTGCTCATTGAGGGGCCTTTACCTGGGCATGTATAATGAAGCTGCTCATTGGGGACCTTTACCTTGGCATGTATAATGAAGCTGCTCATTGAGAGGCCTTTACTTGGGCATGTATAATAAAGCTGCTCATTGAGGGGCCTTTACCTGGACACGTATAATGAAGCTGCTCATTGAGAGGCCTTTACCTTGGCATGTATAATGAAGCTGCTCATTGAGAGACCTTTACCTTGGCATGTATAATGAAGCTGCTCCTTGAGGGGCCTTTACCTTGGCATGTATAATGGAGCTGCTCATTGAGGGCCTTTACCTTGGCACGTATAATGAAGCTGCTCATTGAGGGGCCTTTACCTTGGTATGTATAATGAAGCTGCTCATTGAGGGGCCTTTACCTTGGCACGTATAATGAAGCTGCTCATTGAGGGGCCTTCACCTTGGCATGTATAATGGAGCTGCTCATTGAGGGCCTTCACCTGGGCATGTATAATGAAGCTGCTCATTGAGAGACCTTTACCTTGGCACGTATAATGAAGCTGCTCATTGAGGGGCCTTTACCTTGGCATGTATAATGAAGCTGCTCATTGAGGGGCCTTTACCTGGGCATGTATAATGAAGCTGCTCATTGAGGGGCCTTTACCTGGGCACGTATAATGAAGCTGCTCATTGAGGGGCCTTTACCTTGGCATGTATAATAAAGCTGCTCATTGAGGGGCCTTTACTTGGGCATGTATAATGAAGCTGCTCATTGAGGGGCCTTTACCTTGGCATGTATAATGAAGCTGCTCATTGAGGGACCTTTACCTTGGCATGTATAATGAAGCTGCTCATTGAGGGGCCTTTACCTGGGCATGTATAATGAAGCTGCTCATTGAGGGACCTTTACCTTGGCATGTATAATGAAGCTGCTCATTGAGGGGCCTTTACCTTGGCACGTATAATGAAGCAGCTCATTGAGGGGCCTTTACCTGGGCATGTATAATGAAGCTGCTCATTGAGGGACCTGTACCTTGGCATGTATAATGAAGCTACTCATTGAGAGGCCTTTACCTGGGCATGTATAATGAAGCTGCTCATTGAGGAGCCTTTACCTTGGCATGTATAATGAAGCTGCTCATTGAGGGGCCTTTACCTGGGCACGTATAATGAAGCTGCTCATTGAGGGGCCTTTACCTTGGCATGTATAATGAAGCTGCTCATTGAGGGGCCTTTACCTTGGCATGTATAATGAAGCTGCTCATTGAGGGGCCTTTACCTTGGCATGTATAATGAAGCTGCTCATTGAGGAGCCTTTACCTTGGCACGTATAATGAAGCTGCTCATTGAGGGGCCTTTACCTTGGCACGTATAATGAAGCTGCTCATTGAGGGGCCTTTACCTTGGCATGTATAATGAAGCTGCTCATTGAGGGGCCTTTACCTTGGCATGTATAATGAAGCTGCTTATTGAGGGGCCTTTACCTTGGCATGTATAATGAAGCTGCTTATTGAGGGGCCTTTACCTTGGCATGTATAATGAAGCTGCTCATTGAGGGGCCTTTACCTTGGCATGTATAATGAAGCTGCTTATTGAGGGGCCTTTACCTTGGCATGTATAATGAAGCTGCTTATTGAGGGGCCTTTACCTTGGCATGTATAATGAAGCTGCTCATTGAGGGGCCTTTACCTTGGCATGTATAATGAAGCTGCTTATTGAAGGGCCTTTACCTTGGCATGTATAATGAAGCTGCTTATTGAGGGGCCTTTACCTTGGCATGTATAATGAAGCTGCTCATTGAGGGGCCTTTACCTTGGCATGTATAATGAAGCTGCTTATTGAGGGGCCTTTACCTTGGCATGTATAATGAAGCTGCTTATTGAGGGGCCTTTACCTTGGCATGTATAATGAAGCTGCTCATTGAGGGGCCTTTACCTTGGCATGTATAATGAAGCTGCTCATTGAGGGGCCTTTACCTTGGCATGTATAATGAAGCTGCTTATTGAGGGGCCTTTACCTTGGCATGTATAATGAAGCTGCTTATTGAGGGGCCTTTACCTTGGCATGTATAATGAAGCTGCTCATTGAGGGGCCTTTACCTTGGCATGTATAATGAAGCTGCTCATTGAGGGGCCTTTACCTTGGCATGTATAATGAAGCTGCTTATTGAGGGGCCTTTACCTTGGCATGTATAATGAAGCTGCTCATTGAGGGGCCTTCACCTTGGCATGTATAATGAAGCTGCTCATTGAGGGACCTTTACCTTGGCATGTATAATGAAGCTGCTCATTGAGGGGCCTTCACCTTGGCATGTATAATGAAGCTGCTCATTGAGGGGCCTTTACCTTGGCATGTATAATGAAGCTGCTCATTGAGGGGCCTTTACCTTGGCATGTATAATGAAGCTGCTCATTGAGGGGCCTTTACCTTGGCATGTATAATAAAGCTGCTCATTGAGGGGCCTTTACCTTGGCACGTATAATGAAGCTGCTCATTGAGGGGCCTTTACCTTGGCACGTATAATGAAGCTGCTCATTGAGGGGCCTTTACCTTGGCATGAATAATGAAGCTGCTCATTGAGGGGCCTTTACCTTGGCATGTATAATGAAGCTGCTTATTGAGGGGCCTTTACCTTGGCATGTATAATGAAGCTGCTTATTGAGGGGCCTTTACCTTGGCATGTATAGTGAAGCTGCTCATTGAGGGGCCTTTACCTTGGCATGTATAATGAAGCTGCTTATTGAGGGGCCTTTACCTTGGCATGTATAATGAAGCTGCTTATTGAGGGGCCTTTACCTTGGCATGTATAATGAAGCTGCTCATTGAGGGGCCTTTACCTTGGCATGTATAATGAAGCTGCTTATTGAGGGCCTTTACCTTGGCATGTATAATGAAGCTGCTTATTGAGGGGCCTTTACCTTGGCATGTATAATGAAGCTGCTCATTGAGGGGCCTTTACCTTGGCATGTATAATGAAGCTGCTTATTGAGGGGCCTTTACCTTGGCATGTATAATGAAGCTGCTTATTGAGGGGCCTTTACCTTGGCATGTATAATGAAGCTGCTCATTGAGGGGCCTTTACCTTGGCATGTATAATGAAGCTGCTCATTAAGGGGCCTTTACCTTGGCATGTATAATGAAGCTGCTTATTGAGGGGCCTTTACCTTGGCATGTATGATGAAGCTGCTTATTGAGGGGCCTTTACCTTGGCATGTATAATAAAGCTGCTCATTGAGGGGCCTTTACCTTGGCATGTATAATGAAGCTGCTCATTGAGGGACCTTTACCTTGGCATGTATAATGAAGCTGCTTATTGAGGGGCCTTTACCTTGGCATGTATAATGAAGCTGCTCATTGAGGGGCCTTCACCTTTGGCATGTATAATGAAGCTGCTCATTGAGGGACCTTTACCTTGGCATGTATAATGAAGCTGCTCATTGAGGGGCCTTCACCTTGGCATGTATAATGAAGCTGCTCATTGAGGGGCCTTTACCTTGGCATGCATAATGAAGCTGCTTATTGAGGGGCCTTTACCTTGGCATGTATAATGAAGCTGCTCATTGAGGGGCCTTCACCTTGGCATGTATAATGAAGCTGCTCATTGAGGGGCCTTTACCTTGGCATGTATAATGAAGCTGCTCATTGAGGGGCCTTTACCTTGGCATGTATAATGAAGCTGCTTATTGAGGGGCCTTTACCTGGGCACGTATAATGAAGCTGCTCATTCAGGGGCCTTTACCTTGGCATGTATAATGAAGCTGCTTATTGAGGGGCCTTTACCTTGGCATGTATAATGAAGCTGCTTATTGAGGGGCCTTTACCTTGGCATGTATAATGAAGCTGCTTATTGAGGGGCCTTTACCTTGGCATGTATAATGAAGCTGCTCATTGAGGGGCCTTTACCTTGGCATGTATAATGAAGCTGCTCATTGAGGGGCCTTTACCTTGGCATGTATAATGAAGCTGCTTATTGAGGGGCCTTTACCTTGGCATGTATAATGAAGCTGCTCATTGAGGGGCCTTCACCTTGGCATGTATAATGAAGCTGCTCATTGAGGGACCTTTACCTTGGCATGTATAATGAAGCTGCTCATTGAGGGGCCTTCACCTTGGCATGTATAATGAAGCTGCTCATTGAGGGACCTTTACCTTGGCATGTATAATGAAGCTGCTCATTGAGGGACCTTTACCTTGGCATGTATAATGAAGCTGCTTATTGAGGGGCCTTTACCTTGGCATGTATAATGAAGCTGCTCATTGAGGGGCCTTCACCTTGGCATGTATAATGAAGCTGCTCATTGAGGGACCTTTACCTTGGCATGTATAATGAAGCTGCTCATTGAGGGACCTTTACCTTGGCATGTATAATGAAGCTGCTCATTGAGGGGCCTTTACCTGGGCATGTATAATGAAGCTGCTCATTGAGGGACCTTTACCTTGGCATGTATAATGAAGCTGCTCATTGAGGGGCCTTTACCTTTGCACGTATAATGAAGCAGCTCATTGAGGGGCCTTTACCTGGGCATGTATAATGAAGCTGCTCATTGAGGGACCTGTACCTTGGCATGTATAATGAAGCTGCTCATTGAGAGGCCTTTACCTGGGCATGTATAATGAAGCTGCTCATTGAGGAGCCTTTACCTTGGCATGTATAATGAAGCTGCTCATTGAGGGGCCTTTACCTGGGCACGTATAATGAAGCTGCTCATTGAGGGGCCTTTACCTTGGCATGTATAATGAAGCTGCTCATTGAGGGGCCTTTACCTTGGCATGTATAATGAAGCTGCTCATTGAGGGGCCTTTACCTTGGCATGTATAATGAAGCTGCTCATTGAGGAGCCTTTACCTTAGCACGTATAATGAAGCTGCTCATTGAGGGGCCTTTACCTTGGCACGTATAATGAAGCTGCTCATTGAGGGGCCTTTACCTTGGCATGTATAATGAAGCTGCTCATTGAGGGGCCTTTACCTTGGCATGTATAATGAAGCTGCTTATTGAGGGGCCTTTACCTTGGCATGTATAATGAAGCTGCTTATTGAGGGGCCTTTACCTTGGCATGTATAATGAAGCTGCTTATTGAGGGGCCTTTACCTTGGCATGTATAATGAAGCTGCTTATTGAGGGGCCTTTACCTTGGCATGTATAATGAAGCTGCTCATTGAGGGGCCTTTACCTTGGCATGTATAATGAAGCTGCTTATTGAAGGGCCTTTACCTTGGCATGTATAATGAAGCTGCTTATTGAGGGGCCTTTACCTTGGCATGTATAATGAAGCTGCTCATTGAGGGGCCTTTACCTTGGCATGTATAATGAAGCTGCTCATTGAGGGGCCTTTACCTTGGCACGTATAATGAAGCTGCTCATTGAGGGGCCTTTACCTTGGCACGTATAATGAAGCTGCTCATTGAGGGGCCTTTACCTTGGCATGTATAATGAAGCTGCTCATTGAGGGGCCTTTACCTTGGCATGTATAATGAAGCTGCTTATTGAGGGGCCTTTACCTTGGCATGTATAATGAAGCTGCTTATTGAGGGGCCTTTACCTTGGCATGTATAATGAAGCGGCTCATTGAGGGGCCTTTACCTTGGCATGTATAATGAAGCTGCTTATTGAGGGGCCTTTACCTTGGCATGTATAATGAAGCTGCTTATTGAGGGGCCTTTACCTTGGCATGTATAATGAAGCTGCTCATTGAGGGGCCTTTACCTTGGCATGTATAATGAAGCTGCTTATTGAGGGCCTTTACCTTGGCATGTATAATGAAGCTGCTTATTGAGGGGCCTTTACCTTGGCATGTATAATGAAGCTGCTCATTGAGGGGCCTTTACCTTGGCATGTATAATGAAGCTGCTTATTGAGGGGCCTTTACCTTGGCATGTATAATGAAGCTGCTTATTGAGGGGCCTTTACTTTGGCATGTATAATGAAGCTGCTCATTGAGGGGCCTTTACCTTGGCATGTATAATGAAGCTGCTCATTAAGGGGCCTTTACCTTGGCATGTATAATGAAGCTGCTTATTGAGGGGCCTTTACCTTGGCATGTATAATGAAGCTGCTTATTGAGGGGCCTTTACCTTGGCATGTATAATGAAGCTGCTCATTGAGGGGCCTTTACCTTGGCATGTATAATGAAGCTGCTCATTGAGGGACCTTTACCTTGGCATGTATAATGAAGCTGCTTATTGAGGGGCCTTTACCTTGGCATGTATAATGAAGCTGCTCATTGAGGGGCCTTCACCTTGGCATGTATAATGAAGCTGCTCATTGAGGGACCTTTACCTTGGCATGTATAATGAAGCTGCTCATTGAGGGGCCTTCACCTTGGCATGTATAATGAAGCTGCTCATTGAAGGGCCTTTACCTTGGCATGTATAATGAAGCTGCTTATTGAGGGGCCTTTACCTTGGCATGTATAATGAAGCTGCTCATTGAGGGGCCTTCACCTTGGCATGTATAATGAAGCTGCTCACTGAGGGGCCTTTACCTTGGCATGTATAATGAAGCTGCTCATTGAGGGGCCTTTACCTTGGCATGTATAATGAAGCTGCTTATTGAGGGGCCTTTACCTGGGCACGTATAATGAAGCTGCTCATTCAGGGGCCTTTACCTTGGCATGTATAATGAAGCTGCTTATTGAGGGGCCTTTACCTTGGCATGTATAATGAAGCTGCTTATTGAGGGGCCTTTACCTTGGCATGTATAATGAAGCTGCTTATTGAGGGGCCTTTACCTTGGCATGTATAATGAAGCTGCTCATTGAGGGGCCTTTACCTTGGCATGTATAATGAAGCTGCTCATTGAGGGGCCTTTACCTTGGCATGTATAATGAAGCTGCTTATTGAGGGGCCTTTACCTTGGCATGTATAATGAAGCTGCTCATTGAGGGGCCTTCACCTTGGCATGTATAATGAAGCTGCTCATTGAGGGACCTTTACCTTGGCATGTATAATGAAGCTGCTCATTGAGGGGCCTTCACCTTGGCATGTATAATGAAGCTGCTCATTGAGGGACCTTTACCTTGGCATGTATAATGAAGCTGCTCATTGAGGGACCTTTACCTTGGCATGTATAATGAAGCTGCTTATTGAGGGGCCTTTACCTTGGCATGTATAATGAAGCTGCTCATTGAGGGGCCTTCACCTTGGCATGTATAATGAAGCTGCTCATTGAGGGACCTTTACCTTGGCATGTATAATGAAGCTTCTCATTGAGGGGCCTTCACCTTGGCATGTATAATGAAGCTGCTCATTGAGGGGCCTTTACCTTGGCATGTATAATGAAGCTGCTTATTGAGGGGCCTTTACCTTGGCATGTATAATGAAGCTGCTTATTGAGGGGCCTTTACCTTGGTATGTATAATGAAGCTGCTCATTGAGGGGCCTTTACCTGGGCACGTATAATGAAGCTGCTCATTCAGGGGCCTTTACCTTGGCATGTATAATGAAGCTGCTCATTGAGGGGCCTTTACCTTGGCATGTATAATGAAGCTGCTTATTGAGGGGCCTTTACCTTGGCATGTATAATGAAGCTGCTTATTGAGGGACCTTTACCTTGGCATGTATAATGAAGCTGCTCATTGAGGGGCCTTTACCTTGGCATGTATAATGAAGCTGCTCATTGAGGGGCCTTTACCTTGGCATGTATAATGAAGCTGCTTATTGAGGGGCCTTTTCCTTGGCATGTATAATGAAGCTGCTCATTGAGGGGCCTTCACCTTGGCATGTATAATGAAGCTGCTCATTGAGAGGCCTTTACCTTGGCATGTATAATGAAGCTGCTTATTGAGGGGCCTTTACCTTGGCTTGTATAATGAAGCTGCTCATTGAGGGGCCTTTACCTTGGCATGTATAATGAAGCTGCTCATTGAGAGGCCTTCACCTTGGCATGTATAATGAAGCTGCTTATTGAGGGGCCTTTACCTTGGCATGTATAATGAAGCTGCTCATTGAGGGGCCTTTACCTGGGCACGTATAATGAAGCTGCTCATTCAGGGGCCTTTACCTTGGCATGTATAATGAAGCTGCTCATTGAGGGGCCTTTACCTTGGCATGTATAATGAAGCTGCTCATTAAGGGGCCTCTACCTCGGGCACGTATAATGAAGCTGCTCATTGAGGGGCCTTTACCTGGGCACGTATAATGAAGCTGCTCATTCAGGGGCCTTTACCTTGGCATGTATAATGAAGCTGCTCATTCAGGGGCCTTTACCTTGGGCACGTATAATGAAGCTGCTCATTGAGGGGCCTTTACCTGGGCACGTATTATGAAGCTGCTCATTCAGGGGCCTTTACCTTGGCATGTATAATGAAGCTGCTCATTGAGGGACCTTTACCTTGGCATGTATAATGAAGCTGCTCATTGAGGGGCCTTTACCTTGGCATGTATAATGAAGCTGCTCATTGAGGGACCTTTACCTTGGCATGTATAATGAAGCTGCTCATTGAGGGGCCTTTACTTTGGCATGTATAATGAAGCTGCTTATTGAGAGACCTTTACCTTGGCATGTATAATGAAGCTGCTCATTGAGGGGCCTTTACCTGGGCACGTATAATGAAGCTGCTCATTTAGGGGCCTTTACCTTGGCATGTATAATGAAGCTGCTCATTGAGGGGCCTTTACCTTGGCATGTATAATGAAGCTGCTTATTAAGAGACCTTTACCTTGGCATGTATAATGAAGCTGCTCATTGAGGGGCCTTTACCTTGGCATGTATAATGAAGCTGCTCATTGAGGGGCCTTTACCTTGGCATGTATAATGAGGCTGCTCATTGAGAGACCTTTACCTTGGCATGTATAATGAAGCTGCTCATTGAGGGACCTTTACCTTGGCATGTATAATGAAGCTGCTCATTGAGGGCCTTTACCTTGGCATGTATAATGAAGCTGCTCATTGAGGGGCCTTTACCTGAGCACGTATAATGAAGCTGCTCATTGAGGGGCCTTTACCTTGGCATGTATAATGAAGCTGCTCATTGAGGGGCCTTTACCTTGGCATGTATAATGAAGCTGCTTATTGAGAGAACTTTACCTTGGCATGTATAATGAAGCTGCTCATTGAGGGGCCTTTACCTTGGCATGTATAATGAAGCTGCTCATTGAGGGACCTATACCTTGGCATGTATAATGAAGCTGCTCATTGAGAGACCTTTACCTGGGCATGTATAATGAAGCTGCTCATTGAGAGACTTTTACCTTGGCATGTATAATGAAGCTGCTCATTGAGGGCCTTTACCTTGGCATGTATAATGAAGCTGCTCATTGAGGGGCCTCTACCTGGGCACGTATAATGAAGCTGCTCATTGAGGGGCCTTTACCTTGGCATGTATAATGAGGCTGCTCATTGAGAGACCTTTTGGCATGTATAATGAGGCTGCTCATTGAGAGACCTTTACCTTGGCATGTATAATGAAGCTGCTCATTGAGGGGCCTTTACCTTGGCATGTATAATGAAGCTGCTCATTGAGAGACCTTTACCTTGGCACGTATAATGAAGCTGCTCATTGAGGGGCCTTTACCTTGACACGTATAATGAAGCTGCTCATTGAGGGGCCTTTACCTGGACACGTATAATGAAGCTGCTCATTGAGGGGCCTTTACCTGGACACGTATAATGAAGCTGCTCATTGAGGGGCCTTTACCTTGGCATGTATAATGAGGCTGCTCATTGAGAGACCTTTTGGCATGTATAATGAGGCTGCTCATTGAGAGACCTTTACCTGGACACGTATAATGAAGCTGCTCATTAAGGGGCCTTTACCTTGGCATGTATAATGAAGCTGCTCATTGAGGGGCCTTTACCTTGGCATGTATAATGAAGCTGAATATTTCATTAGTTCAATGTCCATTAAGGGCCTCTCAGCTAAATAAACACAAAATTCGTCTCAGGACGAGAGGTAACATTCAGAGACCGCATGGCTTGGATCACTCATCCATGGAAGAGGCTGGCTGGCTAGCTGCATGGATGAAAGGCTGACTGGCTGGTGAACTGTCTATCTATCTGGCTGGCTGGCGAGCTGGCTGGCTGCCTGGATGAAAGGCTGGCTTTCTAGCTTGCGATCTGACTAGATGGCTAGCTGACTGGCTGGCTGATTGGCTGGCTGGTTGGTGAGCTGGCTGGCTGGATGACTGGCTGGATAGATGACTTACTAGCTGGCTTGCTGGATGAAAGGTTAGCTGGATGGTTGGCTGACTGACTGAGTGACTGACTGACTGACTGACTGACTGACTGGCTGACTGACTGGCTGGCTGGCTGGCTGGCTGGCTGGCTGGCTGGCTGGCTGGCTGGCTGGCTGGCTGGCTGGCTGGCTGGATGGCTGGCTGGCTGGCTGGCTGGCTGGATGGATGACTGAATGACTGGCTGGCTGGTTGGTTGGATGACTGGCTGGCATGTTTGCTAGCTGGCTGCATGTTTGTCTGGCTGGATGTTCTGCGAGCTGGTTGGGTGGTTTACTGCCTGGTGGGCGGACTGGTTGTCTGAATGCTTTGCGGGATGGTTGGTCAGCTGGGTGCCTTGCAGGATTACCGGCTGACTAAATACCTTGTGATTGGTCAGCTGGTAGTCTTGCGGGATTACCGGCTGACTAAATACCTTGTGATCGGTTAGCTGGTAGTCTTGCGGGATTACCGGCTGACTCAATACCTTGTGATTGGTTAGCTGGGAGTCTTGCGGGATTACCGGCTGACTAAATACCTTGTGATTGGTTAGCTGGGAGTCTTGCGGGATTACCGGCTGACTAAATACCTTGTGATTGGTTGGCTGGTAGTCTTGCGGGATTACCGGCTGACTCAATACCTTGTGATTGGTTAGCTGGGAGTCTTGCGGGATTACCGGCTGACTAAATACCTTGTGATTGGTTAGCTGGGAGTCTTGCGGGATTACCGGCTGACTAAATACCTTGTGATTGGTTGGCTGGTAGTCTTGCGGGATTACCGGCTGACTAAATACCTTGTGATTGGTTAGCTGGGAGTCTTGCGGGATTACCGGCTGACTAAATACCTTGTGATCGGTTAGCTGGGAGTCTTGCGGGATTAACGACTGACTAAATACCTTGTGATTGGTTAGCTGGGAGTCTTGCGGGATTACCGGCTGACTAAATACCTTGTGATCGGTTAGCTGGGAGTCTTGCGGGATTAACGACTGACTAAATACCTTGTGATTGGTTAGCTGGGAGTCTTGCGGCCGGCGGCCGGCTGGCTGGCTGGCTGGCTGGCTGTCTCTTTTACTAAATGACTGACTGACTGACTGACTGACTGACTGACTGACTGACTGACTGACTGACTGACTGACTGACTGACTGACTGACTGACTGACTGCCTGACTGACTGACTGACTGACTGACTGACTGACTGACTGACTGACTGACTGACTGACTGACTGACTGACTGACTGACTGACTGACTGACTGACTGGCAGGAAGCTTGCTGGCTGAATTGAGCACACCGCTATATTTGAATGGCGTTGCATCCTGAATGGCCTTCTCTGATGACCAAGTTACACCAGTTCTGCCATTATATTACAAGCTCCATTACATGTGCTGCCATCATTAGGGGATGAGCACCATAATGACGGCGGATGAGCCGCCTCCTGCCACTGTTAGCCGACTAAAATGACGGCGGATAAACCGCCTCCTTTTGATGTTAACTGGGTATTATACCGGGTTTTAGCATCCGCTCATACTTTTAACAGGGTATTATAATACACCCGGTTTTAACATCAGCTCATTTCTTCTGATAAAAAATCAAAACACGGCTGGATTTCCCCAGAATGGGACATATTGGACAAAATGGCTGCTACCAGCATGACTAGGAATGTATTAACAATACAAGCGTCATAATGTCCAATCCACTTTTATTTGCACACACAATGAATAAATAATACTATAATGGACAGACGGACAACATGTATTAATACAGCCCGTCTTTTCAATTTTACTCCATGGTTGACAACTACAACTTGATCAGAGAGGGTGCTAATGACGGTCTTAACTGAATGTAGGTAATATCTTAGTGGGAGAAAAAGCGAGTGCAGAAATAGAGATTTGCGCATCAAGTCGATCTTTGGGGTAAAGTTATACAGTTACAGAGCGTTGTACATTGTAATTGATTTTATTTGTAAGATATAATAATGAGCAAATGTTATTTCCTTAAGATGGTATAATAATGAGCATACGTTATTTCCTTAAAACGACACAGTCAGGCTAAAATAAAATAAAAATCGGTATTTTTATTTTTGAATTCTTAACATGACCATAAGATGTGAAAATGTCCATTGATTAGAATTGCGAAAGTGGTTTAAATTTTGGGTTGCCATGACAACGTAGCAAGTGTGTCGAAAGCCCCATTTATCACGTATTCTCTTATTTCTTATTTTGGACATGCATGTCCGAAATTAAATTCCGTCCTTATTTCTCGCTTAAAGGGACTGGCCCAGGCTAAAATCATCAAAAAATCGGTGATTTTATTTCGGTTTCTTAATATGACCATATGATGTAAACATGTACATAGACTAGAACTGCAAATTTTTATAATTTTTGTGCTGCGCATTTACCAGTTAGGCTAGATATAGAGACAAAATTCGCGCATTTCCTATTTTTGACATGGTTGTCAATAATTAGAAATCAGGAATTTCGTCTCTATATCTAGCCTAACTGGTGAATGCGCAGCACAAAAATTATAAAAAATTGCAGTTCTAGTCTATGTACATGTTTACATCATATGGTCATATTAAGAACCCGAAATAAAATCACCGATTTTTTTATCATTTTAGCCTGGGCCTGTCCCTTTAACTGGTAAATGCGCAACACTAAATTAAAAAAAGTCATACAAATCTAGTCTATGGACATGTTCGCATATTACGGCCATATTAGGAAGCCAAAATAAAAACATCGATTTTTTGAAGATTTCAGCCTAATTGTGTCGCTTTAAAAACATATATAGGCTTAATGAGCATAAGTTGTTTGCTTCAGATGATATAATAATGAGCATATGTTATTTCCTGTGTTTGCAGATGGCATCTAACAGCACTGATGTGTTTGGTTACCTTGGTGATACATTAATGGATGTCCATGACAACAGCACAGGGAAGCCTGGTGATCCTTATGAGCGCTTTTACCAAGATGCACAGTTCATTACGGGCATCATCTGCTACCCCATCATCTGTATATTTGGAATAACTGGCAACATCCTGACCCTCATAGTTCTGGGAAACCATAAGATGCTGACATCAACAAACGTGTTTCTCAAGTCGCTAGCTGTGGCTGACGTGATTAAGCTCCTTAACGACACGCTGTACTTTATAGATCTGGTGTTACTGCGGGAGGCTCCTCTCCATGGTAACAGGATGCTGGGTTATATGTACCCGTTCTCTCATTATATATTCAACCAGTCTGTGTGTGTGGCATCCTGGCTGACTGTGTCTGTAGCTGTGGAGAGATACATCTCAGTGTGTCACGCCACTAAGGCCAAGGAGATGTGTACCGTACAGAGAGCCCGGGTGGTCAGCATACTGGTGTTTGTCATCATGAGTCTGGTCGCTGTGCCCTCAGCCTTCAGATATACAAGTCATCTAGATCCAACAACTAACTATACACTGTATAATATACACCCCACAACACTAGGTCAGAGTGAGCCCTTCATCACTATATATACGTGGGTACAGAACCTCCTGCGATCTGTCATTCCGCTATGTGTGCTTATTGTACTCAATGCCAGGATTATACATGCTCTGCGCATAGAACGAGTCAAAGGAAAAAAGATGTCCGCCAGAAACCGCATAACATTTATGTTGATAATTGTGATTATAGTGTTTTTGATGTGCATCACACCGGACGCCATTATGTCGACGTGTTTCGGGTTTGGCTATATAGAGGAGAGCTCACTGGTTAAAGGCATACGGGAGTTCACGGACACATTACTCGCGCTCAACTCCGCTGTCAACTTTATCATTTACTGTATGTGTAGCCGTGGGTTTCGCTGTGTTTTCTGGGAGCTGCTCTGCCGGATGTTCTGTGGAAAACGAGCCACACATTATCATAAAGTGACACAACGCATGCGCGGGCACCGGTCTGAGATTGGCATGTCAGAGTATGACGTTACATACCGGGATAACTCTAACTGTCTGGCGCCCCCTGGTGTATCCAGGGACAAACTATCTACTGTATCTAATGGTAACAACACTATGTGTGCTTACACTGGGCCGCAAACACACCTGTGACATGTGTACGCTAGGCCGCAAACACACCTGTGACTTGTGTACACACCTGTGTCATGTGTACATCGGGCTTTAAAAACACCTGTGACATGTGTACATACCTGTGACATATGTACACACCTGTGACATGTGTACACATCTGTGACATGTGTACACATATGTGACATGTGTACACCGGGTCACAGACACACGTGAGACACGTGTACACCGGGTCACAAACATACATGTGACATGTGTACACACCTGTGACATGTGTATACACATGTGACATGTGTACAAACCTGTGACATGTGTACACCGGGTCACAAACACACCTGTGGCATGTGTACACACCTGTGACATGTGTACACATCTGTGACATGTGTACACACCTGTGCCATGTGTACACACTTGTGACATGTGTACACACCTGTGACATGTGTGCACCGGGTCACAAACACACCTGTGACATGTGTACTCACCTGTGACACGTGTACACACCTGTGAGATGTGTACACACATGTGACATGTGTACACCTGTGCCATGTGTACACCGGGCCACAATCACACCTGTGACATGTGTACACACCTGTGACATGGGTATACACGTGTGACATGTGTACACGCCTGTGACATGTGTACACTCTTGTGACATGTGTACACCTGGCCTCAAAAAAACCTGTGACATCTGTACACCGGACAACAAACACACCTGTGACATGTGTACACACCTGTGACATGTGTACACTGGACCACAAACACACCTGTGACATGTGTATGCAACTGTATCATGTGTAAACATGTGAAAAATGTACACCGGACCTCTAAAAACCTATGCCATGTGTACACACATGTGACATGTATACACACCTATGATATGCATGCACACCTGTCACATGTGTACAAGCCTGTGGCATGTGTGCATACCTGTGGAAAGTGTACACCTGGCATCAAACTGTGACATGTATGTGCCTACTTCAGAACATAACAATGCTTATACTTATTTGCCACAGGTTATGTGAGTGGTAAATGATATTACTCTCAAGTCAAAAAATGCTCCAAAATCAGTTACCGCCAACATTTTATTTTTCAAATCAGCACCAAAAATGTCTATTTTTGTCAGCTGTTGACTCTCCCATTGGAATTCCACATCACTTATTACTTAAGTGTACATCTCACCTCAACAAACCTTACCCTGGTGACATCGCAAGGCTCTGACACAGTGACCTCCATTTTTAAATGGAATAGTTATAATACGATCAAAAGTTTACGCCTGCTGAAAATGGCCTAGTTTTCCTGGGCACTTGAAATATTTGTGTCAATTTCTTGGCATCCGAGTTTTTCGACAGGCGGCTCGAGTGTCGTTTTCACACAGCTGGCTGTGGAAACAAAATGGCGGTCAGTGTGACTGGACCTCGCGCAGTAAATGAGTTAGGCGACCCAGTCATACCGGGTAAACAAACCTGTGCTTTATTTGTAACAGAATAAAAAAAAAAGTGATTTATGTATATCTGCAAGGATACTACAACCCGGTTCTAGTATCCTTGGTATTTGTAAGTGTACACATATAACCACTGTACACGTGGTACATACGTACATAAACTTATTAAATACATGTGTACACCCAGTTCCAGTGGTACACATATAACCACTGTACACGTGGAACATGCGTACATAAACCTAATAAACACAAGAGTACACCCAGTTCCAGTGGTACACATATACCCACTGTACACGTGGTACATGCGTACATAATCCTAATAAATACATGTGTATACCCAGTTCTAGCTGTACACATATAGCCACTGTACACATGGTACGTACTCACATAAACCTCATAAATACATGTGTACACCCAGTTCCAGTGGTACACATGTAGCCACTGTACACATGGTACATGCCTACATAAACCTATTAAATAAATGTGTAGACACAATTATTCTAGTTGTGAACAGACAGGATACGTTAATCCAACATTAGTTTATTGTTGGACTATCGTCTGCGATATTTGTTCAACAAATTAATAACTGATGTTTGCAGAACAGATAATTGATTTTTCTGATTTCACGATATACCTTTCTATATGTAAACTTTGACTGATGATGGTTCATTAATGATCACTGTTGGTGCATAACCCTTTCAATCCTGACTCTACATTGTCATCTCCATCCACTACAAGCCGCGAATTGCTGTCGCAATTCTCGACTTGTAGTGAATGAAGATGATTTGATGTGGTCTATAAATTAAAGAAAATTGCCATGTATTGGTAAACCAGTCATGGAAATTTCACTCTAAAACCCTTTGTTGTAGGAAAATTCATTATGTTTTCAGGGATGTAAAATGATGCTTTAATGCATCGTGAGGACTTCAAGGGTTAATAGGCCGTCATCCATGGTTGATGATGCTGTGGGAGATTTACTCAAGCATATAGGTGTACAGAGTGGTCGACCATATAGGTGTACAAGGTGCTCAAGCATATAGGTGTACAGAGTGGTCAATCATATAGGCGTACAGAGTGGTCAAGCATATAGGTGTACAGAGTGGTCAAGCATATAGGCGTACAGTGTACAGAGAGGTCAAGCATACAGGTGTACAGAGTGGTCAAGCATATAGGTGTAAAGAGTGGTCGAGCATATAGGTGTACAGAGTGGTCAATCATATAGGTGCACAGAGTGGACAAGCATATAGGCGTACAGAGTGGTCAAGCATATAGGTGTACAGAGTGGTCAAGCATATAGGTGTACAGAGTGGTCGAGCATATAGGTGTACAGAGTGGTCGAGCATATATGTGTACAGTGGTCAAACATTTAGATGTACAAAGTGCTCAAACATATAGGTGTACAGTGCACAAACATATAGGTGTACAGAGGCTGTGTCAGCTCAAGTTATATCTGGCTCTAACACACGTCCAAACAATGTGCTTTAATAACAGGCCATCGTCGTATTGGTCCAATTATTTGCCGGTATGTTTGTGTGTCAACACAAAGTACATATCTATGAGCGGCTCCAGAAAATAACACACGTTCAAACGAATATTGTGTGAGCGTCTCTAATGACACATGTTGGACCAAGTAATGTTGGGCCACCGTCTGCAACGCAGATCGTGTTCGCTAAGTGCGAATATTACAGACAAAAAGTAATAATACAAACTGGAGGTAATGGCAGTGAACATGTGATGCTATGATATGCTTAACACGTGATGCTATGATATGTCCTTCTAGAACCACCTTTTTCTGATTTCCGTTGATGCGAGATATCATGTAAAGGGAAATCAGTGCACTGTGTCTAGAACCAGTATCAGATTTAAGAAGAAAGTAATTTTATTGGCTCTCGCTACAAGGAGTATAAGCCGCTGACTAGTCTCAGAATAAAACACCAGACATAGAGCAATGCTGCCTTATACGTATTATAATGATATACTTATATACTTATAAGTACTGATTGACATTAAATGTCCTTTGTCGCTTGTATATAATACAAACCGGCCTATATAATTTGTTTAGGCGATGTTCTGACCTTTTCTGTCAATGTAATTAGACGTTTCTGTAAAGTAGAACATCCATCGCTGTTTGGTTCAGCTCTATCATTTATTCGCGTCTGATGATAACAGAAAGTGAACCCTGTTAATATATATATAAATACTAAATCAAGCTTAACCTTAACCGATAAGTTATATAATTTATTATTTCCACCTATTTGAAGTTGTGTCTCTCCACCTCAGTGCGATCGACGTTGTGGTACGATATTAATGGAAGTCTCTTTCAAACTATTATGTGTTAATATTTTCACTAACTTGTACTATTTTCTCATGGTTAAATAAAATGTTCTACTCCTCTTTTTACCGCGACCTACAACCTCAAAAATTACTCACATTTGTTGAATTTCAGTTCGAACATTTACAAATCTTGCTATTTAAACATTCCATTTCCAATAAATGTAATTTACCCAACTATTGAAATAAATTAACAATAACCTGGTCGTGCTTTTCGTTTAGAAATTGTTTATTTGTGAAAAATGGACATGTAGGCCTCCACAGCAAATATACATGTAGGCCCTTGGAGTATTTGATGATCTGTGCATTTATCACAAACAGTCTGATCTTCAGTGACATTTGATTGGGTTGAAAACCATGTCTCTGTATCACACGCATTAATAGCTTCCTAATTTCACCATATATCTCTGTGACCAAGACGGTTAAAAATACTTCCTAATTTCACCTGTTTTCATACGTGTTAATAGCTTCCTAATTTTATGCTAAAGAGGTCAAATTTGATGATTTAACATGATAAAGAACCTAGTTCTGATAAAGATCTCAACTATGATAAAGATTCTAACTATGATAAAGATCCTAACTATGTTAAAGGGAGCCCTTGGGATGAGACATTTTCAATGTTGTCAATTTTAAAAATTTATTTTATATGAAGCTATATAGCCTACTGATCTTAACTAAAAATACGAAAAAGTCAAAAAGACAATTTTAAAGCACCGAAAAAGAGTGAAATAGTTGTATTTCCAGGTCGTATATTGTCAAGTAAACAAAACTAGTCAGCGATATTCAGCACTTTACATCACATATTCCCACGTATCAGACGGTAAGATCAAACCAGTCGCCGCTAATTGGTGTCTCATAGTCAGGACACGGGAGGACACACCTGCAGCACTGATTGTCTACCCAACGCTGGGCCGATGCCATCAGCATGTGGCCCAATGCTGTGAAAACATTCAATCGTCCTTCAGGTATGCAAATAGTTTGTTTGGGTTACTTCTGGATTCATAAAAATGTTGATTAAAAATATTTGTAGAAATATAAAAATTCTGAAAAAAATAAAAACATGATCCGTGGGATACACTACTTCAGTACGGAATTAAAAACGAAAATTGATGTCATCCCAAGGGGCTGCTTTAAACCTCCTAGCTATGATAATCATCCCAACTATAATATAGATTCAAGCTATGCTAAGCATCCTAGCTATGATAAACATCCTAGCTATGATAAACATCCTAGCTATGATAAAAATCCTAGCTATGATAAACATCCTAGCATGATAAAAACTGGATTCTTTATCATAGCCTAATCCTAAAGTGTGATCTACTCCATTGCTATGTCTCCCTGTAATATCATTACAAATGTCAATTCATCACTTAATCATTGTCTCTGATACTGCACATACATCTATTATGTATATAATGTTGAAGACGAGTGTGAGATTAAATTTTGATAAAACAAAATCAATGTTCTTTTGCTAATTTGGATATCGACCTGATTTGTGTTTAGTTGTCCTGCCGGGAATTCATCATTTTGATTTCAGTGATTCATTGATGGAGCCCCCTGGTGTCCTGTTCTCAAACTACATTGTGGTACGGGGTGTTTATGATGGAATAACACCAGGGGTGATTAATCACCGAAATATATTATATCAAAATTTGGGACGCAGCATACCGATCCGAAAAAATAATATGCGACATGCGTGGTTGAACTGACGTGAAAGACAAGAACAAAACAATTCGGAGCCATTGGAGAAATACGCTATCACAAAGGTTGATGCCTGAAAATGGAGTAAATGTGACAAATACGCTATCACAGAGGTTGATGCTGGGAAATGGAGGGAATGTGAGAAATACGCTGAGAGAGGTGTATGCTAGGAAATGGAGTGCATGTGAGAAATACGCTATCAGAGAGGTGGATGCTGGGAAATGGAGGGAATGTGAGAAATACGCTGAGAGAGGTGGATGCTGGGAAATGGAGTGCATGTGAGAAATACGCTATCAGAGAGGTGGATGCTGGGAAATGGAGGGAATGTGAGAAATACGCTGAGAGAGGTGTATGCTGGGAAATGGAGTGAATGTAAGAAATACGTTATCAGAGAGGTGGATGCTGGGAAATGAAGTGGAGGTGAGAAATACGCTGAGAGAGGTGTATGCTAGGAAATGGAGTGGAGGTGAGAAATACGCTATCAGAGAGGTGGATGCTGGGAAATGGAGGGAATGTGAGAAATACGCTGAGAGAGGTGGATGCTGGGAAATGGAGTGAATGTGAGAAATACGCTGAGAGAGGTGGATGCTGGGAAATGGAGGGAATGTGAGAAATACGCTGAGAGAGGTGGATGCTGGGAAATGGAGTGGAGGTGAGAAATACGCTATCAGAGAGGTGGATGCTGGGAAATGGAGTGGAGGTGAGAAATACGCTATCAGAGAGGTGGATGCTGGGAAATGGAGTGGAGGTGAGAAATACGCTATCAGAGAGGTGAATGCTGGGAAATGGAGTGAATGTGAGAAATACGCTATCAGAGAGGTGGATGCTGGGAAATGGAGGGAATGTGAGAAATACGCTGAGAGAGGTGGATGCTGGGAAATGGAGGGAATGTGAGAAATACGCTATCAGAGAGGTAGATGCTGGGAAATGGAGTGGAGGTGAGAAATACGCTATCAGAGAGGTGGATGCTGGGAAATGGAGTGAATGTGAGAAATACGCTATCAGAGAGGTGGATGCTGGGAAATGGAGGGAATGTGAGAAATACGCTGAGAGAGGTGGATGCTGGGAAACGGAGGGAATGTGAGAAATACGCTATCAGAGAGGTGGATGCTGGGAAATGGAGGGAATGTGAGAAATACGCTGAGAGAGGTGGATGCTGGGAAATGGAGTGGAGGTGAGAAATACGCTATCAGAGAGGTGGATGCTGGGAAATGGAGTGAATGTGAGAAATACGCTATCAGAGAGGTGGATGCTGGGAAATGGAGTGGAGGTGAGAAATACGCTATCAGAGAGGTGGATGCTGGGAAATGGAGGGAATGTGAGAAATACGCTGAGAGAGGTGGATGCTGGGAAATGGAGGGAATGTGAGAAATACGCTGAGAGAGGTGGATGCTGGGAAACGGAGGGAATGTGAGAAATACGCTGAGAGAGGTGGATGCTGGGAAACGGAGGGAATGTGAGAAATACGCTATCAGAGAGGTGGATGCTGGGAAATGGAGGGAATGTGAGAAATACGCTGAGAGAGGTGGATGCTGGGAAATGGAGTGAATGTGAGAAATACGCTGAGAGAGGTGGATGCTGGGAAATGGAGTGAATGTGAGAAATATGCTATCAGAGAGGTGGATGCTGGGAAACGGAGGGAATGTGAGAAATACGCTATCAGAATAAAACAAACCCACTGACTAAATTAATCACCGCATGTTGTTTTTGACCCGAACCGGAATCAGTCCATATTTCAGCCAATATGTGAAACAATTGTAGGAAGTTAATTTCAACTGATTTAGGTGTGCATGGGTGTGAACGTATTACTGGTGTTATTAGAACATCTGTTGCTTCATACCCATAGCGAAGGGGATCTAGTTCCATGCAATATCAGATTATAGCCAAAAAAATGGTTGATAATATATCAATATGTAATTAAAAAATACATATATATATATAAAATTATAGAAATGAGCTGTTATAAATGCAATTCATTTACTATTAAAATGCTGAATATATTGCATTGATTATTGATGATTGATCAAGTGCAAATTTCGGAGACCCCATTGACGATTCATGGTATAACAGGCCATATTTGATAAACTTTTAACATTTTTGAAAAGTAGCTATAATAAACTGGAAAAATTGTTGTCACGCGGCATTTGTGGTTTGTGTCAGTACAGACACTACCACAGACAGGACGACTACTAAATCTACTCGTCCCATGCTAGGAGTCCCGTATATACAAGGCTTATCTGAGCAGCTGTCACAGACCTACCAGTCTCACGGAGTGTACATGTTCCACAAGCCCATTCACCCGAAGGACAAAACCCCCAAAGAGAAATTGTGCGGCACCATCTACCACATCACGTGTGACGAGGACACCCACCACACCTACATTGGGGAGACGAAGAGACCCCTCAGCGTTCGGTTCAAAGAACAATGTAAGCTTGATAAACCGACTGGGATAGGAGACCACTGTAATGCCACCGGACACAGTGTTTCTATGGACAGCATGAAAGTCCTAGGCAGATATCAGGACTGGATGAAGCGCAAGGTGAAGGTGGCCATCCACATCGAGCAGAGAGCACCTTCCATGAACAGAGACCTGGCTACCATCTGCCACCCATCTATGGTCAGATCATTACGCGACCACCACCATCTGAGCCGAATCACTCACCCTGAACATTGCGTGATCAATATCTGCTGAAAGCAGGTAGGAACGTCTCAATCGTTTCACACTAAATTCCAAAGTGAGTAAAATTTATCCACTTTCTTTTGATATAAACATGTTAAATTGATATAACAACCAGATATATGATTGCTGTAGCTTTTTAGTGCACAATAGGTTAATTGGAGGCTGATATCCTGAGACGTGACATAACACTGGAGAGACAACCATCAATGTTATGTTGCTATTGAGCCATTAGAAATGGGTAAGGATGCAAGAGATACTACGATAATAGTTTAGCCATTCATGTGGAAACACTTCAGATGATCTTTCAAATGCTAAATAATATACTATTGTCAAACAAGAGACTCTAGTTCGTCAGGAGAATATAAGAATGTTGTGTGATAGATCAGGAAACTCAAGAAACTGGACATGGAAGCGTGAGAGATCCCCCCAAATTCATAGTAGTAAAGAGATGAAGCATCGCAACTGTCTACTTGTAGCTCTAAAATATAGTCTTACGTGCCTAGTCGCAAAATACTTCAAATGTGAAAAAGTTAGCAATTGGCATCCAAGGGTTACATGATATGAATACATGTAAGATTGTCATAGGATCCAGGTGTATCTTTGTTATAGCTTCTGGGTGTAGATAGGTTATCATTATCATTATCATTGTAGAGACAACCACTAATGTCAAGTTGTCATTGTGGCATGAGAGATGGGAAGGATACATGAGATATTTCGATAATATTGTAAACATTAATGCAAAATCACAAAAAGACACGTGTTACGGCCGATGATCTACAACAACCCCTACAATTTTAGAGTAGTCCAGGGATGAAGCATCGCGAAAGTCGACTTCTAGCCATAAAATAGAGTCTCACCTGGCCAATAAGTCTATCATCTCAAAGATAATCTTAAAACACTAAATTCGATACTACGTCTGATATATATATAGTAGAGTAATATGTTCAATATCGTTAGAGGTAATTTCATTTTATCCTCTAACATTTTTGGCACAGGTGGATTTTGATTTTCAGCCTTTCAACAAAAATGATATTCTCAGCTTGTTATGAGTTATTCTCCATTCACACTTGACTTTGAAACAAACCCTGGACTAACGAAATATGTATTGGATCTTGAATCCAACTGAAATTTACTTTATTCCATTCGTCATAGAACCACTTATGATTTTATCTAAAATAGGGTTGATGTCATGGCTGTCTTTCAACTTCAGGTTTTTAATGATCAAGTGACAATAATAGTACTTGGAAGCCTTTGTTGTAGATTCAAGCACAACATTTCTGTCTAAAGAAATCAAAACATTTAAACATGCAAGAACTTCTTCTGAATATGCTAGTTTGTATCCCAATTGAAATAGTTCAATGAAATTCTAAACCATTGGCAAGTTTATAACAACGTCTAACTAAAACCATATATAAATCATTGCAAATGGCGATGGATTCATGGCTCACAGTAAAATGCATTCGTAAAGCTATGAAGTGTTAATAATTGAGGTGTCAAAATAACGCTTTTAGACATTTTCATATTTAAAAATAATGTTTGGAATATTAGAGTTTGAGTAATTATTGCCGACGACAGTAATTAAAGAAGTTGTGATTAGCCTTTTTTAATATATAATTCATTAACTTTGTCTAAAATTTAGATAATTTATTTTTTGGTTACTGTTGCGAATATGAACTTTCAGATAATTTCCTACTTGGAGTGGTTTAGAATTGGTTTCTTTGAATATAATCTTGTGAAATTTTAGCGCCGACATGTTTAACGTAGTGAAATGTAATGAAATAAAAAAATTCTAATGCGCCTAAATCCTCGGTGTCCAGAGCTCAGAGGCGCTGCAAATCCGAATCAGGCTCGTTATGATTGTCCGTTTGCCGTTTCAATTCGTAGATCAAGCATTCCGGGACACACAGGATTTAGGATTAAAAAGTTGGGCCGAAATATAAAATTTTCAATTTTTTCCGAAATGACTGTGACAATTTCGATTTTCTATTCTCAAGAGGGATTCAATTCAAGAGCGGGGGGGGGGGGCGCAACCGAAAAAGCCTTTTCACCCAACTTAGAACTCACTCTGGGAGCAACCAGGTGATCAGAATCTGAGGAGCGGAGAATACGGGTTCTGTTAAAAGGTTCAAGTAGAGTATGTAGATATACTGGCTGACATTTATGAATTACTTTATATGTGAGGGTGCATATCTTGTATTTTATTCTGTATTGAGCAGTGAGCCAATGTAGGGATTTTAACAAAGGTGTAACACTGCAGAATCGTGGAGAACTGGTCACAACCCTGGCCAAGCAGTTCTGAACGCTCTGCAGCTTGTTTAGTTCGCGATTTGGGATGTTATAGAGGATAGAATTACATAATAGTCTAGCTTGCAAGTGAAGTTGCTATTGTCTTAGTCACTGCCACTGTTAAAAATCTGTGCAAGCGGCGCAAATCATGTATATGATAGTAGCATGATCGACAGACTTTTTATATATGTTTCTTTAAATTGAAATCCTTGTCAAATTCTACCTCTAGATTTCGTGCCAAATCAGTTGGTGATACATTCTGATCATGTAATGATGTGGGGAAATATTTCTCAAATTCCTCAAATGATTCAGTGCAGATTCGTATAAATTATCTTTTGCCAGGATTCAATTTGAGTTAGCTAGCTATCATCCAGTCGGAGACGTCTTGCAAGCACCGCTGGACCTGCGGCGGTGACATCTCAGGGTCTGTCTTGGAGATACAAAGATAAATCTGTGTGTCATCAGCGTACAGATGATGGCAGATGTTATGCCTACTGATCACACTACTTAGGGGCGTTGTATATAGAGTGAATAAAAGTGGTCCCAGGACAGAACCCTGGGGGACACCATAATCCGTCTTGAACGGTTCCCCAAGTTAATCCAGAAGTTTAACCCTTTGCACTCGATTTAATAGGTAGGAACGGACCCAATTCAGAGCTGTTCCGGAAATACCCTACCAGCCGGACAAGAGCTCGATGATGCTGCTATGGTCCAAGGTGTCAAAGGCTGCGGACAGGTCCAGCAAGACCAATGCTGTGGTCTTGTCACTGTCCATGTTCATACAGATGTCGTTGTGAATTTTTAGCAATGCTGTTTCTGTAGAAGGAATAGGGTTATATGCTGATTGATTGGGGTTTGATAGGTTGTTTTTGTCTAGATGCGACCGGATACGATTTGAAATTATTTTTTTAATCATTTGAGAAATGAAATTTAGGTTCGAAACTTGTCTATAGTTTTTCATGTCATCCTTAGACAGTGATGGCTTCTTTGATAAATTTGGATTTGTAATGAGTTGTGATTTACTAATATCTGTTTTAAATGCATTTATGCCAATTAGATTGATTCGTCTGTATGTTATCTGTTTCTTGGCTGTATGACGATGCAGATCGCTCTGTTGTTCAGCTATAACTGTTAAGTGGTCAGACAAGCCATCAGATGGGAAAATGGAAGAGACAATCTGACTAGCTGATCGAGTGATGCACAGATCCAACCAGTGACCGTGGATGTGAGTTGTGAAATTGACGTGCTGTAGTAGTCCGAAAGACGTTAAAATATCTGTGAAAGTTTCTGTATGATGTGATGGAATGGCTAAATGCAAATTGAAATCACATAAAATTATCAATTCTCCTGGGATGGATGATAGGTTTTTGAGCAGATTTTGAATTGATCGAAAAAACAGTGGATATTCTCTCAGTCTATCACGTAATATCTTTTGAAAATTTATATTGTTTTAATTAAGAAAAAAATACATGTCGTGATTGTATGATTTCCAAACTTTAATTTTACAAATATGTATTGTTCATTCAGCTGTGTGCATATAATAATTTGTAGAAACACATCAAAATCGACAAGCACCGGGATTTTCTGACATAAAGGCGGTTCAATGCTGTCCGGCCGTGCGCAACTCCGACCCAACCCCAATCACCACAGACCCAACTACTCCTGGCTCTGTCATAGGACCCCGTATACAATGAAAGAGGCATAGAGTTTGACTTTACATTCATGTACTGGGGTCATGTGGCTAAGAAAATGACAAGGGTAGACTTTTAAAAAGCTAGACCTAAAGTCACAGAAAGCAAAAATTCAAAATGGCCGCCAGGCACGCCTGAAAAATCCATGATTGCTCATAACTTTCAAAGAAATGCACCTAGAATATTCATGTTGGTGGTACACCTAGGTTTTTAGGTATGAGAAATTCAAAAAAATAAAAAACATCAAAGTAATACAATGTATAGAAATCCAAGATGGCAGCCACACTAACATGAAAAATCTATGTCTGATCATAACTTTTTTTTAAATGCACCTAGAATATTAATTCTGGTGTCTACACATAGGTTTTTAGGTATGAGGATTTGAAAAAAGAAAAATGAAATACCTCAAAGCAATAAAATGTACAGAAATCCAAGAAAAATATATGTTTTCTCGTATTTTTTTTTTAATTCACGTAGAAAATTCAATCTGATGCTTACACATATTTTTTTAGGTAAGAGGAATTCAAAACAATCAAAATCAAAGACTTCAACGCAAGCAAATGTGCAGAAATCCAAGGTGGCCGCCATGCTAATATGAGAAATATCTGTCTGCTCATAATAAAAAAAAGAGTTCGCCTAGAATATTAATATATACCTAGTTATTAGGTGTGAGGCATTCAAAAAAATAATATCAGAGACTTAATTTCCACTGAATTTGCAGCAATCCAATATAATAATCATCAGTACCTGAGCTAAATCCATTTGCATAGGTTTACTCAGTTTCATTGTTGTTCCATAAATTTTGCATTAAAACAAAGTCATTTTGATTTCAATGTATAGTTAACATAGCAACAAAATTTCAGTCCAAAAAAATCACAAATATAATAATAAGTAGTTTGGCAAATTAGATAAATATGCGTGACAGCTGAACAGGCAAATCTGACTAGTATTCCGTATACATTTTGAATTTGATAATTTTAAATAACAAAAATAACATTAAATCAAAGTTAATCATATGGCACAGCACCGTATGTTATTAACCTTTTCACTACCATACATGACGGAAATTTCCGTCGTCATTCGTCAATGAACGTAACCATAAAATGAGACAAATTTTCGTCAAATATATACTACATTTATGTATTTTTCGTCATTTGAAGCTGGAAATTGCGTTAGCAATTCCAGCTTTAAATGACGAAAAATAGAACTCCTACACCAGTATATCTGGATCCTGGCATGCACTCCGGCCTGGAAGTCAAAGGGTTAATCCTGTTTGAATCGCTACAGCATTGCAATTCATATAAATACACTTTAAATATATTTGCTGCAATAACAACATATTTTAGAAGTACTTTGGTCTATGATTGTAAACTGAATGTGGCAAAGGAAAGATGAATTACTACACAGGACATTTTGGCATATGGCCTTTTGAGTACTAGTCCGCTGTGTCATAGAGACCTCACTAACAAACCAGAAAAGAAACACTTCTGGCATCCTTAGAGGAATCCCTGACACGACAAGATTATTCATTTGTAAACAGTTAATATTTATGTAATGGGGGTACACATATTGTTTTGGATTTAATGTCAAAATTAAGACAACTTCTCAATCTGCAAGTTTTTTGTACATTTGGTGAAACAATTCGTTGTCTTCTAAGATCTGCAGCGCATGTATTGTTTGATCCTTGCCTGAATCCTTATACCAAAGATGATGAGCGCATGAGGCGAGCTGGGGAATACGGGACAATAAGGACTATCGACTGGAGCAGTGCCTATACCACACACACTTGAAAAGATTTGGCCATCAAGTGCAAACAAAGAATCACTTCAGCTGGTAGCTAGAGATATAAGTTTGCCTGAGAGGGCATTCCCAAACGTTTTGGCTAGTTCAATCATAATTAAGGATGAGCTACTGACAGCACAGTTAAATATTGATGGTTCAGATATCAGTAACATACCTGAACTTTCAAGCTCGTTAGAAGATGGTGCTAGGCGAATTGTTGTTTTATCTAACGACGCAGACACAATGTGCATTGACCAGCAATTTGCGTAGCTTCTTAGATGCATGCCTACTATTGCGAAAATAGTCTTTGGGTAGAAAATGGCACTGGGGAGAGCAGATGTATCAATAAATGATCCCACTACACACACACGCAAACATTTACTTTCTAGTGAAATAGCACCACTTCCAACCCGTTACGTGCCTTCTTGCTTTCGGAGAGCTTGAAAATCCTACAGACAATGAAATAGCTCAAGCCGAATAATTTCTAGTT
Organism: Flabesymbios commensalis; assembly: GCA_964017125.1. Taxonomy (NCBI): domain Eukaryota; kingdom Metazoa; phylum Annelida; class Polychaeta; order Terebellida; family Flabelligeridae; genus Flabesymbios; species Flabesymbios commensalis. The sequence continues at coordinate 4,579,582 of OZ024918.1, forward strand.
CGTCTGTGGGTCGGACTATGAACAAATGTACCCGCGAAGACATTTGAAGCTTATCAATATGAGGAAAGATAGAAAATACATGGACACCTCGCTACTTGGAGAGGGACGTGGCGCAATGGTTAGAGTGTGGAGCTTTGCCAATGTCGCTGTCTGCCATGCGATTTCGAAACCCGCTTGGTGCAGGAATGTCAGATAAAAATAATGTTTCTTGGGACATTGTTTCGATGTTTGTGCTTGGGCAAGGCACTTCACCCTTCAATGCGTCACTTGACTCAGGTGAAAATGAGTACCTGATAGGACAGAGATGGCAATGTGTACGATCAGTTCAGTGCGACGAAACGGCTGCAGGACTGTATGCTCTCCGTGGAAATGGCACACGAATGAACAGGTCCAGTGACCAAGGGGTAAAGTGTAAAGTCGGATGATAGGTCCTCAGACTTGATATCAGACCATAAACCTTCACCTTTACCTTTTACTTTACCAAAATCTGTTATTATCCTCGGACATCTCTAGCACAATTTCTATGCAGTTAGAGTGGCACTGGCACTATAAGAGACTGCGCCTTCTCAGTATAATCCAATGGATTTTGGTTGGAACAACAGTACAGACAACCTTCTTTCAGATAAGTTTGCAATCTATTCCCTCCTCCAGTCATCACACTTTGCAGTTGCACTGGAAAGTGTGATTCCAGCCGCTGCTCTTCTAGGGGTGGGAAAAATGTCCTATTCCATCAATGGAAGGTGATATGGGCTGGCTACCCCGATACGTACGTCATAAAGTGGAAACAGTCAGAATGTTGTGCCATCTATGTCTACTGCCTCCTAACCGCTTAACACGCCATGTATTTGACTGGGATTACAGGCAAGCACAACTAAGAATGAACACGTGGGCAAAAAATGCCATACTGCAGGACTGTGGTCTAGAAGCTCTCAAAAATACCCGACTGCTAACATCATCCAAATAGTGGGTAGTTGATACGGCCATCACTAAACTGACAGATATATTCGCGCTGCAGTGGAAAGTGGAAATTAATAATATGCCCAGACTACGAACATATAGGGACCTAAAATCAGCTTTCACTTGTGAGAACTATGTTAAAATGTTGCAACCGAGCTCGCGAAGCTGCATATCTAGACTACGCTCCGGAGTGTTCCCTCTGGCCATCGAGATAGGCCGTTGGCGTGGAAAACCGATCGAAGAGAGTTTGTGTCCAGTTTGCACACAACCCGTCGTAGAGACTGAAGAACATTTCCTGCTGAGCCGCCCCCTATATAATGTCATTCGTGCAAAACATCGTCAATCAATTAATAACTGGAACGATATTTCTAATACAGACAAACTGATTTATCTCTTCAGTGATAACTTTGTATATGCGATTTCGAAAATGGTAAAAGATTCATTTTCAAGACGCATAAATTAACTATAATTATTCTTTTCTTTTTATGAATTTATCAAAATGATCAGTGCCATATAAACCTGAGAGTCTGGCCATCATAACTATTAAATGTTTTAATTTTTCTGTTTAAATTATGTATATGGATGGCACTTTAGTAAATAAAATACTACCACTACTGTGAAGCCAGAGGACAGAAATGTGTTATGTTTTGTCATAAGAAGCAAAATTCTCACTGCACTGTATGAATACACAACACTGATGAGAAAGATATTTGTGATTTATAGATGAAGTGGCAAAGGTCAATTTTATTTCACTATTCAGATGTTATTATTTCAACAAATGCTCATATTATTTTCTTGATTTGTTTCCTGAATACTGAAATAACAAGGTATTATTTTTCGTTTATGTGCGACATGCATTTATTTTACATTGTTACATATTGTAAGTTTTCAAGTAAAATGTGTAATCTTGTTCATTCGGTTTTCAATCATAGCCCAAAGTAATTTTGATGTAATTTTCTTATTGTCAGTGTCTTATAATTGTTATTATTACGTTTTTTTACGGCCATCTTGGATTTCTGCACAATCGCTTGCGTTGAAGTTCTTAATTCAGATTTTATTTAATCCCCCCCTACCTAAAAACGTATGTGTAGACACCAGAATGAATTTTCCAGGAGCATTTCTAAAAATCGTTCATTCTGACCTCAGAGCGGGGGTTGACCTGAGCGACATCTGTGTGTGGAGAATGAAAAAGGTTATGAGCAGACATACATTTTTCATGTTAGCGTGGCGGCCATCTTGGATTTCTGTACATTTTATTGCTTTGAGGTTTTTTATTTTTATTTTTTTGAATTCTTCATACCTGAAAACCTAATTGTAGACACCAGAATGAATATTCTAGGTACATTTAAAAAAAAGTTATGAGCAGACATAGATTTTTCATGTTAGTGTGGCGGCCATCCTGTATTTCTATACATTGTATTGCTTTGATGTTTTTTTTTATTATTTTTTTTCAATGCCTCACGCCTGAAAACCTAGGTGTAGACACCAAAATGAATAATCTAGGTGCATTTCTTTGAAAGTTATGAGCCATCATGGATTTTTCAGGTGTGTTTAGCGGCCATTTTAAATTTTAGCTTCCTGTGACTTTAGGTCTAACTTTTTAAAAGTCTACCCTGGTTATTTTCGTAGCCACATGACCCCAGTACATGATTGTAAAGTCAAACTCTCTGCCTCTTTCATTGTATACGGGGTTATATGACAGAGCCTGGAGTAAACGTCAGAACCCGGGCCATTCTGCTCTAATTCTTAAATTCAGAACGATCGAACACCGAATACCTGACTTTTATCACCAGCTAAAGTGGTACAGTATTATTATTATTATTAATGTTGTTAGGTAGCAAGTTCCAAGGCAAAATCGTAATCGTCACATTGACAGACTCACTCATTGAAAACAATTCTCAATTCATAAAAAAAAAAAAAATCTTCAATTAAATTTTAGTGTTTAATAATAATCTATTTCTGGAACGCTTAAGAAACAATCAAATGAAAAAAAATATGCTGTTATGCTATTTCCTAAATAGTTTTTCCCCAGTCTAATCATCTGGTCTGCAGCAAGGCACTATGTACGAGGAGGGATTTGTGACTTTATTTTGCCGTATATACGCCTGGCTGCCTGTCTTACTGTTTTCCTGCCTGCCTGCCCGTCTTCCTGCATGTCTGTCTAACACCCTGCCTGCATTCACTCACTCACTCACTCACTCACTCACTCACTCACTCACTCACTCACTCACTCACTCACTCACTCACTCACTCACTCACTCACTCACTCACTCACTCACTCACTCACTCACTCACTCACTCACTCACTCACTCACTCACTCACTCACTCACTCACTCACTCACTCACTCACTCACTCACTCACTCACTCACTCACTCACTCACTCACTCACTCACTCACTCACTCACTCACTCACTCACTCACTCACTCACTCACTCACTCACTCACTCACTCACTCACTCACTCACTCACTCACTCACTCACTCACTCACTCACTCACTCACTCACTCACTCACTCACTCACTCACTCACTCACTCACTCAGCCCACGCACGCACGCACGCACGCACGCACGCACGCACGCACGCACGCACGCACGCACGCACGCACGCACGCACGCACGCACGCACGCACGCACGCACGCACGCACTCACTCACTCACTCACTCACTCACTCACTCACTCACCCACCCAACTCACTCACTCACTCACTCACTCACTCACTCACTCACTCACTCACTCACTCACTCACTCACTCACTCACTCACTCACTCACTCACTCACTCACTCACTCACTCACTCACTCACGCACTCACGCATCACTCACTCACTCACTCACTCACTCACTCACTCACTCACTCACTCACTCACTCACTCACTCACTCACTCACTCACTCACTCACTCACTCACTCACTCACTCACTCACTGTATGCCTGCCAGATCAAACTACTGACGAATTATGCCTTTACTAAGGCCAGAATTCTGGTGGAGAATGAATGCATATATTATCGCATATATAATTGGACAAATAAGCATCATTCCCTGGTCATATACGCAATATTTGTGCACCTGCATATCTGTAATATCATTAATAGTTTCTACTTCACCTGTCATTCCTTGTGCATCATAAATGAATTAGATTTTAAATCAATACGTCTTTCCATTATTATAATATTAACTGTAGCCCCCTATACTGTGTCCATAAATAAACATAATAGGTGAGATCGTAGTTTTAGATGAGTGACTTGATGTTCCTACCAGGTATCACAAATCATCTGTATAACATTTGTGTACAATGTTGTTCCAACATTGTACAAATGTTATACGGATGTTTTGTGTTTATTAGGTGGGGACAATGACATACAGCGTCAAGCAGTCAGTAGCAGGTGGTGATGACAAATACTCTAATTGGAAAAGATAGTGAAAACAGGTGATTTGTGAATCACATACATACAATATTAGCAGTCACGCATGTGATAGGCACCATATCTCTTCACAGAAAATCGCTATAACCTTGAATTATAGATAATTGTGATTTAGTAAAGGACCATAATGACATACATTGCCCATTAGTAAAATTGGATAAATGGACATTGTGGATTACATAGCAGACGATTGATGTTGTGTCTGTTCAAGGGGCTTGTGACACCAGTATACGCTCATGGCCTGGGGCACCAGTATACGCTCATGGTGGCTCTCTGACACCAGTATACGCTCATGGTCCTGTGACACCAGTATACGCTCATGGCCTGTGACACCGGTATATGCTCATGGCCTGTGACACCAGTATACGCTCATGGCCTGTGACACCAGTATACGCTCATGGCCTGTGACACCAGTATACGCTCATGGTCCTGTGACACCAGTATACGCTCATGGCCTGTGACACCGGTATATGCTCATGGCCAGTGACACCAGTATACGCTCATGGCCTGTGACACCAGTATACGCTCATGGCCCTGTGACACCAGCTTACGCTCATGGCCTGTGACACCAGTATACGCTCATGGCCTGTGACACCAGCATACGCTCATGGCCCTGTGACACCGGTATATGCTCATGGCCTGTGACACCAGTATACGCTCATGGCCCTGTGACACCAGTATACGCTCATGGCCTGTGACAGCAGTATACGCTCATGGCCTGTGACACCAGTATACGCTCATGGCCTGTGACACCAGTATACGCTCATGGCCTGTGACACCAGTATACGCTCATGGCCCTGTGACACCAGTATACGCTCATGGCCTGTGACACCAGTATACGCTCATGGCCTGTGACACCAGTATACGCTCATGGCCTGTGACACCAGTATACGCTCATGGCCTGTGACACCAGTATACGCTCATGGCCTGTGACACCAGTATGCGTTCTTGGCCTGTGACACCAGTATACGCTCATGGCCTGTGACACCAGTATACGCTCATGGCCTGTGACACCAGTATACGTTCATGGCCTGTGACACCAGTATGCGTTCATGGCCTGTGACACCGGTATATGCTCATGGCCTGTGACACCAGTATACGCTCATGGCATGTGACACCAGTATACTCTCATGGCCCTGTGACACCAGTATACTCTCATGGCCTGTGACACCAGTATACGCTCATGGCCTGTGACACCAATTTGCGCTCATGGCCGGCCTGTGACACCAGTATACTCTCATGGCCCTGTGACACCAGTATACGTTCATGGCCCTGTGACACCAGTATACGTTCATGGCCCTGTGACACCAGTATACGCTCATGGCCTGTGACACCAGTATACGCTCATGGCCTGTGACACCAGTATACGCTCATGGCCTGTGACACCAGTATACGCTCATGGCCTGTGACACCAGTATACGCTCATGGCCCTGTGACACCAGTATACGCTCATGGCCTGTGACACCAGTATACGCTCATGGCCTGTGACACCAGTATACGCTTATGGCCTGTGACACCAGTATACACTCATGGCCCTGTGACACCAGTATACGCTCATGGCCTGTGACACCAGTATACGCTCATGGCCTGTGACACCAGTATACGCTTATGGCCTGTGACACCAGTAAACGCTCATGGCATGTGACACCAGTATACGCTCATGGCCCTGTGACACCAGTATACGCTCATGGCCTGTGACACCAGTATACGCTCATGGCCTGTGACACCAGTATACGCTTCTGGCCTGTGACACCAGTATACGCTCATGGCATGTGACACCAGTATACGCTCATGGCCTGTGACACCAGTATACGCTCATGGCCTGTGTCACCAGTATACGCTTATGGCCTGTGACACCAGTATACGCTCATGGCCTGTGACACCAGTATACGCTCATGGCCTTGTGACACCAGTATACGCTCATGGCCTGTGACACCAGTATACGCTCATGGCCTGTGACACCAGTATACGCTCATGGCCTTTGACACCAGTATATGCTTATGGCCTGTGACACCAGTATACGCTTGTGGCCTGTGACACCAGTATACGCTCATGGCCTGTGACACCAGTATACGCTCATGGCCTGTGACACCAGTATACGCTCATGGCCTGTGACACCAGTATACGCTCATGGCCTGTGACACCAGTATACGCTCATGGCCTTTGACACCAGTATACGCTCATGGCCCTGTGACATCAGTATACGCTCATGGCCTGTGACACCAGTATACGCTCATGGCCTGTGACACCAGTATACGCTCATGGCCCTGTGACACCAGTATACGCTCATGGCCTGTGACACCAGTATACGCTCATGGCCTTTGACACCAGTATACGCTCATGGCCTGTGACACCAGTATACGCTCATGGCCTTTGACACCAGTATACGCTCATGGCCCTGTGACATCAGTATACGCTCATGGCCTGTGACACCAGTATACGCTCATGGCCTGTGACACCAGTATACGCTCATGGCCCTGTGACACCAGTATACGCTCATGGCCTGTGACACCAGTATACGCTCATGGCCTGTGACACCAGTATACGCTCATGGCCCTGTGACACCAGTATACGCTCATGGCCTGTGACACCAGTATACGCTCATGGCCTTTGACACCAGTATACGCTCATGGCCCTGTGACATCAGTATACGCTCATGGCCTGTGACACCAGTATACGCTCATGGCCTGTGACACCAGTATACGCTCATGGCCCTGTGACACCAGTATACGCTCATGGCCCTGTGACATCAGTATACGCTCATGGCCTGTGACACCAGTATACGCTCATGGCCTGTGACACCAGTATACGCTCATGGCCTGTGACACCAGTATACGTTTATGGCCCTGTGACACCAGTATACGCTCATGGCCTGTGACACCAGTATACGCTCATGGCCCTGTGACACCAGTATACGCTCATGGCCCTGTGACATCAGTATACGCTCATGGCCTGTGACACCAGTATACGCTCATGGCCTGTGACACCAGTATATGCTCATGGCCCTGTGACATCAGTATACGCTCATGGCCTGTGACACCAGTATACGCTCATAACCTGTGACACCAGTATACGCTCATGGCCTGTGACACCAGTATACGCTCATGGCCTGTGACACCAGTATACGCTCATGGCCTGTGACACCAGTATACGCTCATGGCCCTGTGACATCAGTATACGCTCATGGCCTGTGACACCAGTATACGCTCATAACCTGTGACACCAGTATACGCTCATGGCCTGTGACACCAGTACAGTATACGCTCATGGCCTGTGACACCAGTATACGCTCATGGCCTGTGACACCAGTATACGCTCATGGCCTGTGACACCAGTATACGCTCATGGCCTGTGACACCAGTATACGCTCATGGCCCTGTGACACCAGTATACGCTCATGGCCTGTGACACCGGTATACGCTCATGGCCTGTGAGACCAGTATACGCTCATGGCCTGTGACACCAGTATACGCTCATGGCCTGTGACACCAGTATACGCTCATGGCCCTGTGACACCAGTATACGCTCATGGCCTGTGACACCAGTATACGCTCATGGCCTGTGACACCAGTATACGCTCATGGCCTGTGACACCAGTATACGCTCATGGCCTGTGACACCAGTATACGCTCATGGCCTGTGACACCAGTATACGCTCATGGCCTGTGACACCAGTATACGCTCATGGCCTGTGACACCAGTATACGCTCATGGCCTGTAACACCAGTATACGCTCATGGCCTGTGACACCAGTATACGCTCATGGCCTGTGACACCAGTATACGCTCATGGCCTGTAACACCAGTATACGCTCATGGCCTGTGACACCAGTATACGTATCTTACCTATTTCTGATTGAAGTAAATTCACTTGTATTGTTTAAAATTAGCAGATTTTCTGGGTTTACATAATTATGATATTTATGATATGTGCACTTACACTCAAACATGAATAATACGTTTTAAAAAGTTGTTGAATTATCATGATCTCAGCGACACAAGAATCTGTAAATGTCCCTTCGTCTCACGCTGTATCTAAAGGTCAGCAGAATACACTACTTGGGACAAGCATTGATTGCAATCCTTTATATTCACTCATAATATATTCGTACTGCTGAATTTCGCTTAGTATAAAAGATATGTTGCACAAAAGTAAACCCCACTAACTGCCCACTTGAAAGTCAACATTCACTGCATTTTGATATTTCTCGCTAAAATTGTTATGACTATAATTGTTAAAGGGACTAGCCCAGGCTAAAATCATCAAAAAATCGGTTATTTTATTTCGGGTTCTTAATATGACCATATGATGTAAACATGTACATAGACTAGAACTGCAAATTTTTATAATTTTTGTGCTGCGCACTTACCAGTTAGACTAGATATAGAGACGAAATTCCCGCATTTCTTATTTTTGACATGGTTGTCAATAATTACAAATCAGGAATTTCGTCTCTATATCTAGCCTAACTGGTGAATGCGCAGCACAAAAATTTTAAAAATTTGCAGTTCTAGTCTATGTACATGCTTACATCATATGGTCATATTAAGAACTCGAAATAAAATCACCGATTTTTTAATGATTTTAGCCTGGGCCAGTCCCTTTAATACATCATAATAATTACGATTGATTATTAATAAATATTACATTGCGTGATTTTGTCAATTTGCAATGGTTATCCTATTCTGCAGCGCTAAGACTAACATCAGTAACTGGCTGGTTTCCATGTAAGCAGTTGCTGCTGTTTGGCTTGTGCATGTCGGTGTAACCACATGCTTCATACAGCCACTGTAGTGCTGCTAAATCAATATCTATATTATATCAGAATAACAGTTTTTATGGCTCCTCCCTCGTTGTACGCTCACCCTCAGCAAATCCCTATTTCCGGTCACCTGATATATTTCTCCCAAACATCAGCTACATTATTTCGCTATATTTGTACAAGTTTCTGTGTCGTGATTTGGCTTTTATTCAGGGCTTTCACAATGTTTTTGTAATATTGTGCACCTGTCTCCCCAGTCACCACGATACTAACCCAATGTCGGTTTAATGCTGGACCACCGGCACCAGTCTAATACCATCCCACGGTAAGGGCATAGTGGGAACGATGCTCCCGTACACCAGAACTTTATATAAAGTTCTAGCGTACACCCATTACACCGACGCAGTGCCGGTGTAACGGTTTCAGATCACCCCCCCCCCCCCCCCTGTTCAGGTTACTCCAGGGTGTAATCTGAAACTAGTTTCAAGTTACCCCCTCTAGTTTCAAATTACAAATTAATCCCTCAATATTACCGGGTAACTTTCCATGATAACATATAAATTATGTTTTACTTTTTTCATTATATGGCATTGGGACATTTTTTAGTAACACTCTAATCTCCATAAATATAATATGTTTATATGTAAATCACTTTAATCTTTATATAACCCTTTAATCTCTATATCAACTAAGTCTCAAAACACTTAAATCTCCATATAACCCTTTCATCCATATGGAAACTAACGTGAAAACCTGTTTTCGCGAGGTCTTGAAACACTTGAATCCCCATGTAATAATTTGATTTCTTTCGTAACCAGCCACAAATGTTATTAGCACGATGTCTGGAAACACTTTAATCTCCATATAACCTTATGATCTCTGGTGTCAACTGAACTGAAGAAAGATAGTCTCGCGCTGTCATTGTTGTTATTATCTGTCGATTTATCTATTGCATATGTAACATTGTCCATGTTTCCTCCTGTTTTAAAGTCTGGTACCAAACTGTCTATTTTCGTAGGACTGTATATTTATTTTCAGTGATAAAATAACAAATTGAGTTTACGAGGTTAATACAGATAACGAGGGAGTTTAATGGGTCAAAGGGACTGGCCCAGGCTAAAATCACAAAAAAATCGGTTATATTATTTTGGCTTCTTAATATGACCATATGATGTAAACATGTCCATAGACTAGAACTGCAATTTTTTTTTTTATTTTTTTGTGCTGCGCATTCACCAGTTAGGCTGGATATAGAGACGAAATTCCTGATTTCTAATTTTTGACAACCATGTCAAAACTAGGAAATACGGGAATTTCGTCTCTATATCTATGCGCAGCACAAAAATTTAAAAACTTTTGCACTCCTAGTCTATGGACATGTTTACATCATATGGTCATATTAAGAAGCCAAAATAAAATCAACGATTTTTTGATGATTTTAGCCTCAGCATGTCCCTTTAATGCAGATAATCAGGGAGCTTAACAGATTAATGTGGAGTATAATGGAGATTAAGGGGTCTTGCCCGCATGCTTACAACATACGCAATGCAAGTAGTAAGAGCTGAGCTAGACCTATAATCTGACAAATTTATACAATATTCATAATATTATATGCATAGTCTATAAGAAATGATAAATAAGCTGCAGTCTGCCAGATTTTGATTACGTTTTTTTGAACAATTAGATGTGACTGATCTATTTTTGAATTTACAGCAGTTTGATCGTTCGGTTTAACTGAACCATAATAAATACATGGCGGCGCGCCACTCTTGCGGACGTCGACCATGTGCCGTTGCAAATGGAGGTGGGTCCACCTACTTTAATCTAGGTTTAACAGTATTTAAAAAGTCAGCAATAATCATTTGCTGTGTAGGTCTTAGAAATGGGTAGGGAGATAAAAGGGATACCCTAAAATAAGTTCCCAAGTTCTGATAAGTTCTCAGTTTCAAGTTCCGGGAACTTCAAGTTCCGAAAATCCGCAATATTAAAAAAAAAATCAATTCACCGTAGACTACCGGTTAATTAAAAAAAAGTCCCATAGCTTAGGCTCATCAACATTTTTTCCTTTTTGCCATTTCAACAAAAAAACATTTTATATACTGCCTTTTGCCATACCACACAATATACAACCATGCTTAGTATTGCTAAGCATAATATTAACACGAAATTAAATGTGGTTTTCTAGGCAACCTGTGTTGATTGCCACTAATCCATCTTTGATGTCAAATATAACATAATACAAGCATGCCCGGGGCAATTTCTCAACTAAGTACTTTATATTAGACTGTATTTTAGACTATATATATTCTATTTAATTTGACATCGTGAAATGTTGCCAGACTGTAGACTGTATTTTAGACTATATATAGTCTATTTAATTTGACATCGTGAAATGTTGCCAGACTGTAGACTGTATTTTAGACTATATATAGTCTATTTAATTTGACATCGTGATATGTTGCCAAGTTCGCGAATAAAGAATACCTAAATATGTGAAAGACTAGCTACAGCACTTAACGTTAACGGGTCCCAAACTAGAGGAAGTAATTTGAAACTAGGCTTTTTCTAGTTTCAGTTTACCAGGGGTACGTTAAAATCAGTTTTAACCTACCCCCTCCCCCCCCCCGGTAGGCTGAAACTAGTTTCAACATACCCCCCCCGGTATGCTGAAAGGGGGTACGCTAAAACGGCTACTTTGGCCTAAAACCATCCCATGATCAGTGAAGTGTGCTTGCTGGCTTGCTGGGTACGATGCACTCGATCACCCAATACACCGCAGCAGTGCTTATCCCAGCAATGGGTCGGCATCACATGTTTGCTAGCAGGTGTAACACCCGTCAGGTAAAGTCCATTCAAAACCCAATGTTGGGTTAATGTTGGGGAAGCGTCATAAACAGTGATTGATCACAATATGTTAAACAATACCACCACCCTGCCTAACCCCCTCGGAGGCAAAATAATGCTCCCCCCCATCAAACAGAGGCCTAGCCCCCTCAGAGGCTCAAAAAAACCTCACTCCACCCTACAGAGGCCTAACTCCCCAGAAACTCAAATAATACCCCTATCTCACAAAGGCCTAACCCCCTCAGAGGCTCAAATACCCCCCTCCACCCCACAGAGGCCTAACCCCCTCAGAGGCTCAAAAAAACCTCACTCCACCCTACAGAGGCCTAACTCCCTCAGAGGCTCAAATACCCCCCCCTCCACCCCACAGAGGCCTATCCCCCCCCAGATGCTCAAATACCCCCCCTCCACCCCACAGAGGCCTAACCCCCTCAGAGGCTCAAATAACCCCCCTCCACCCCACAAAGGCCTATCCCCCCCAGATGCTCAAATAATACCCCCATCTCACAGAGGCGTAAGCCCCTCAGAGGCTCAAACACCCCCCCCCCCCATCACAAAGAGGCCTAACCCACTCAGATGCCCAAATACCCCCCCCCCCTCAACCCCACAGAGGCCTACCCCGCCCCCCCCCCGGATGCTCAAATAATACCCCCATCACACAGAGGCCTAACCCCCTCAGAGGCTCAAATATCCCCCCCCATCCCACAGAGGCCTAACCTCCACAGAGGCTCAAATACCCCCATCCCACAGAGGCCTAACCTCCTCAGAGTCTAAAATACTCCCCCCCCCCCTCCACCCCACAGAAGCCTAACCCCCCCCCCCCGATGCTCAAATAATAGCCCACCCCCATCCCACAGAGTCCAAACCCTCTCAGAGGCTCAAATGATACCCCCCCCCCCATCTCACAGAGGCCTAACCCCTCAGATGCCCAAATAATACCCCCTCCATCCCACAGAGGCCTACCCCCCCATATGCTCAAATAATACCCCCATAACACAAAAGGCCTAACCCCCTCAGATTTCTAAATAATACCCCCCTCATCCCACTGAGGCCAAACCCCTCAGAGGCTCAAATGACACCCCCTTCCCACAGAGGCATAACCCCCTCAGATGCCTAAATAACAATCCCCCCCTCATCCCACTGAGGCCAAACCCCCTCAGAGGCTCAAATGAAGCCCCCCTTCCCACAGAGGCCTAACCCCCTCAGAGGTTCAAATGATACCCCCCTTCTCACAGAGGACTAACACCCTCAGAGGTTCAAAGGACACACCCCTACCCACAGAGGCCAAACCCCCTCAAAGGTTCAAATGATACCCCCCTTCCCACAGAGACCTAACCCCCTCAGATGCCCAAATAACAATCCCCCCATCCCACAGACGCCTAACCCCCTCATAGGCTCAAATAATACCCTCACATCCCACAGGGGCCTAGCCCCATCAGAAGCTCAAATAAAACCCCTTTATCCCACAAAGGCCTAAATGTATTATTGCAATTTACAGCTCGCTCGTATCGCACACATCACTGTTACTCGTGTGTTTTTGTTTTTTTTACTATTATATCCATACACTTCACTTTATCAGGCTCTAATTACACATGTTTATAGCATGCCAGTGTTTAGTTATACAGTCATCGACTTTTTAATTCTACTGATATATGGCTATTGGGACCAGGCAGAAATATCAATCACACTTTCCGTCGCCTGTGGTATTGGAACGGGTGGGACCTTAAGGAATTGGTCAGACCTGCTTTGTCAACTGACTCTTTCTTTGAGGTCTGGGAGCTTTTCACTCCTGGTGTAAATACTGATTATTGTCTGCAAATGTCTATGTCGTGACTGACAATTTGTAAAATAACAAAGTATAAACTAAGTATGCAACGTTAGTGTTTGACTATGTGTATAAATCTTGCAGAGGTTTTACTTAGTTTGCTTCTAAGTTTTTCTGGAGAGTGTGTTTTATCACACAGTTTTTGTGTTCTTTTAAATACCGTATAGCTCTTGATAATGTTTT